>BRYE01000013.1:12527500-12590000 GCA_030159115.1 Actinidia arguta var. hypoleuca | reverse complement strand
GGGACGTAATTAACTTGAGCTTGAAATTTTCCGGGTTCAATTTCAAGGTTAAGTTAATTAGGAATTATTCGACCATGCCTTATGTTCTAAGTTGTCTATTTCAAACAGATTTTAATTTTTTAGCAACTCGTAATGACTATTTTGCTTTTGTTTTCTTATGCGAGGTCAAATGGTATTGACCAAGTACTCCCAAATACATATCTCTATACCCATAAATATTGAGGTTCGTAATAACTATTTTAAATTTGGTGAATTTATCTTGTGCCGTAATTAACTTGATCTTGAAATTCCCCGTGTTCAATTTTAACGTCAAGTTAATTTAGGTATTATTCGATAATGACTCATGTTGTACTTTCTATATTTAAAATTATACATATTTTAACTTTTTAGTAACGAGTAGTGACGGTTGTGCATTTGTTTTCTTTTGCGAGGTCTAATTGTATTGACCAAGTACTCCCCAATACATATCTCCACACCCTTACATCTTGAGGTACGTAACAATGATTTTGGATTTCGTATATTTGCCTTGTGACGTAATTAACTTGAGCTTGAAATTTTTCGGGTTCAATTTCAAGGTTAAGTTAATTAGGAATTATTCGACCATGCCTTATGTTCTACGTTGTCTATTTCAAACAGATTTTAATTTTTTAGCAACTCGTAATGACTATTATGCTTTTGTTTTCTTATGCGAGGTCAAATGGTATTGACCAAGTACTCCCAAATACATATCTCTACACCCATAAATATTGAGGTACGTAATAACTATTTTAAATTTAGTGAATTTATCTTGTGGAGTAATTAACTTGATCTTGAAATTCCCCGGGTTCAATTGTAAAGTCAAGTTAATTAGGAATTATTCGACCATGCCTTATGTTTTACGTTCTCTATTTCAAACAGATTTTAATTTTTTAGCAACTCGTAACGACTATTTTGCTTTTGTTTTCTTATGCGAGGTCAAATGGTATTGACCAAGTACTCCCAAATATATATCTCTACACCCATAAATATTGAGGTTCGTAATAACTATTTTAAATTTGGTGAATTTATCTTGTGCCGTAATTAACTTGATCTTGAAATTCCCCGGGTTCATATTTAACGTCAAGTTAATTTAGGTATTATTCGATAATGACTCATTTTGTACTTTCTATATTTAAAATTATACATATTTTAACTTTTTAGTAACGAGTAGTGACGGTTGTGCATTTGTTTTCTTTTGCGAGGTCTAATTGTATTGACCAAGTACTCCCCAATACATATCTCCACACCCTTACATATTGAGGTACGTAACAATTATTTTGGATTTCGTATATTTGCCTTGTGACGTAATTAACTTGAGCTTGAAATTTTTCGGGTTCAATTTCAAGGACAAGTTAATTAGGAATTATTCGACCATGCCTTATGTTCTACGTTGTCTATTTCAAACAGATTTTAATTTTTTAGCAACTCGTAATGACTATTTTGCTTTTGTTTTCTTATGCGAGGTCAAATGGTATTGACCAAGTACTCCCAAATACATATCTCTACACCCATAAATATTGAGGTACGTAATAACTATTTTAAATTTGGTGAATTTAACTTGTCGTAATTAACTTGATCTTGATATTCCCCGGGTTCAATTTTAAAGTCAAGTTAATTTAGGTATTATTCGATAATGACTCATGTGCTACTTTATATATTTTAAATTATACATATTTTAACATTTTAGAAACGAGTAGTGACGGTTGTGCATTTGTTTTCTTTTGCGAGGCCTAATTGTATTGACCAAGTACTCCACAATACATATCTCCACACCCTTACATATTGAGGTAACAATTATTTTGGATTTCGTATATTTGTCTTGGGACGTAATTAACTTGAGCTTGAAATTTTCCGGGTTCAATTTCAAGGTTAAGTTAATTAGGAATTATTCGACCATGCCTTATGTTCTACGTTGTCTATTTCAAACAGATTTTAATTTTTTAGCAACTCGTAATGACTATTTTGCTTTTGTTTTCTTATGCGAGGTCAAATGGTATTGACCAAGTACTCCCAAATACATATCTCTACACCCATAAATATTGAGGTTCGTAATAACTATTTTAAATTTGGTGAATTTATCTTGTGCCGTAATTAACTTGATCTTGAAATTCCCCGGGTTCAATTTTAACGTCAAGTTAATTTAGGTATTATTCGATAATGACTCATGTTGTACTTTCTATATTTAAAATTATACATATTTTAACTTTTTAGTAATGAGTAGTGACGGTTGTGCATTTATTTTCTTTTGCGAGGTCTAATTGTATTGACCAAGTACTCCCCAATACATATCTCCACACCCTTACATATTGAGGTACGTAACAATTATTTTGGATTTCGTATATTTGCCTTGTGACGTAATTAACTTGAGCTTGAAATTTTTCGGGTTCAATTTCAAGGTTAAGTTAATTAGGAATTATTCGACCATGCCTTATGTTCTACGTTGTCTATTTCAAACAGATTTTAATTTTTTAGCAACTCGTAATGACTATTATGCTTTTGTTTTCTTATGCGAGGTCAAATGGTATTGACCAAGTACTCCTAAATACATATCTCTACACCCATAAATATTGAGGTTCGTAATAACTATTTTAAATTTAGTGAATTTATCTTGTGGAGTAATTAACTTGATCTTGAAATTCCCCGGGTTCAATTTTAAAGTCAAGTTAATTAGAAATTATTCGACCATGCCTTATGTTTTACGTTCTCTATTTCAAACAGATTTTAATTTTTTAGCAACTCGTAATTACTATTTTACTTTTGTTTTCTTATGCGAGGTCAAATGGTATTGACCAAGTACTCCCAAATACATATTTCTACACCCATAAATATTGAGGTTCGTAATAACTATTTTAAATTTGGTGAATTTATCTTGTGCCGTAATTAACTTGATCTTGAAATTCCCCGGGTTCAATTTTAACGTCAAGTTAATTTAGGTATTATTCGATAATGACTCATGTTGTACTTTCTATATTTAAAATTATACATATTTTAACTTTTTAGTAACGAGTAGTGACGGTTGTGCATTTGTTTTCTTTTGCGAGGCCTAATTGTATTGACCAAGTACTCCCCAATACATATCTCCACACCCTTACATATTGAGGTACGTAACAATTATTTTGGATTTCGTATATTTGCCTTGTGACGTAATTAACTTGTTCTTGAAATTTTTCGGGTTCAATTTCAAGGTCAAGTTAATTAGGAATTATTCGACCATGCCTTATGTTCTACGTTGTCTATTTCAAACAGATTTTAATTTTTTAGCAACTCATAATGACTATTTTGCTTTTGTTTTCTTATGCGAGGTCAAATGGTATTGACCAAGTACTCCCAAATACAAATCTCTACACCCAAAAATATTCAGGTACGTAAAAACTATTTTAAATTTGGTGAATTTATCTTGTGCTGTAATTAACTTGATCTTGAAATTCCCCGGGTTCAATTTTAAAGTCAAGTTAATTTAGGTATTATTCGATAATGACTCATGTTATTCTTTGTCTATTTCAAATTATACATATTTTAAGTTTTTAGTAACGAGTAGTGACGGTTGTGCATTTGTTTTCTTTTGCGAGACCTAATTGTATTGACGAAGTACTCTCCAATACATATCTCCACACCCTTACATATTGAGGTACGTAACAATTATTTTGGATTTCTTATATTTGTCTTGGGACGTAATTAACTTCATCTTGAAATTTTCCGGGTTCAATTTCAAGTTCAAGTTAATTAGGAATTATTCGACCATGCCTTATGTTCTACGTTGTCTATTTCAAACAGATTTTAATTTTTTAGCAACTCGTAATGACAATTTTGCTTTTGTTTTCTTATGCGAGGTCAAATGGTATTGACCAAGTACTCCCAAATACATATCTCTACACCCATAAATATTGAGGTACGTAATAACTATTTTAAATTTGGTGAATTTAACTTGTCGTAATTAACTTGATCTTGATATTCCCCGGGTTCAATTTTAAAGTCAAGTTAATTTAGGTATTATTCGATAATGACTCATGTGCTACTTTGTATATTTCAAATTATACATATTTTAACATTTTAGAAACGAGTAGTGACGGTTGTGCATTTGTTTTCTTTTGCGAGGCCTAATTGTATTGAACAAGTACTCCACAATACATATCTCCACACCCTTACATATTGAGGTACGTAACAATTATTTTGGATTTCGTATATTTGTCTTGGGACGTAATTAACTTGAGCTTGAAATTTTCCGGGTTCAATTTCAAGGTTAAGTTAATTAGGAATTATTCGACCATGCCTTATGTTCTCTGTTGTCTATTTCAAACAGATTTTAATTTTTTAGCAACTCGTAATGACTATTATGCTTTTGTTTTCTTATGCGAGGTCAAATGGTATTGACCAAGTACTCCCAAATACATATCTCTACACCCATAAATATTGAGGTACGTAATAACTATTTTAAATTTAGTGAATTTATCTTGTGCAGTAATTAACTTGATCTTAAAATTCCCCGGGTTCAATTTTAAAGTCAAGTTAATTAGGAATTATTCGACCATGCCTTATGTTCTACATTGTCTATTTCAAACAGATTTTAATTTTTTAGCAACTCATAATGACTATTTTGCTTTTGTTTTCTTATGCGAGGTCAAATGGTATTGACCAAGTACTCCCAATACATATCTCTACACCCATAAATATTGAGGTTCGTGATAACTATTTTAAATTTGGTGAATTTATCTTGTGCCGTAATTAACTTGATCTTGAAATTCCCCGGGTTCAATTTTAACGTCAAGTTAATTTAGGTATTATTCGATAATGACTCATGTTGTACTTTCTATATTTAAAATTATACATATTTTAACTTTTATAGTAACGAGTAGTGACGGTTGTGCATTTGTTTTCTTTTGCGAGGCCTAATTGTATTGACCAGGTACTCCCCAATATACATATCTCCACACCCTTACATATTGAGGTACGTAACACTTATTTTGGATTTCGTATATTTGCCTTGTGACGTAATTAACTTGAGCTTGAAATTTTCCGGGTTCAATTTCAAGGTCAAGTTAAATAGGAATTATTCGACCAAGCCTTATGTTCTACGTTGTCTATTTCAAACTGATTTTAATTTTTTAGCAACTCGTAATGACTATTATGCTTTTGTTTTCATATGCGAGGTCAAATGGTATTGACCAAGTACTCCCAAATACATATCTCTACACCCAAAAATATTGAGGTACGTAATAACTATTTTAAATTTAGTGAATTTATCTTGTGGAGTAATTAACTTGATCTTGAAATTCCCCGGGTTCAATTTTAAAGTCAAGTTACTTAGGAATTATTCGACCATGCCTTATGTTTTACGTTCTCTATTTCAAACAGATTTTAATTTTTTAGCAACTCGTAACGACTATTTTGCTTTTGTTTTCTTATGCGAGGTCAAATGGTATTGACCAAGTACTCCCAAATATATATCTCTACACCCATAAATATTGAGGTTCGTAATAACTATTTTAAATTTGGTGAATTTATCTTGTGCCGTAATTAACTTGATCTTGAAATTCCCCGGGTTCAATTTTAACGTCAAGTTAATTTAGGTATTATTCGATAATGACTCATGTTATACTTTGTCTATTTCAAATTATACATATTTTAACTTTTTAGTAACGAGTAGTGACGGTTGTGCATTTGTTTCCTTTTCCGAGGCCTAATTATATTGACCAAGTACTCCCCAATACATATCTCCACACCCTTACATATTGAGGTAACAATTATTTTGGATTTCGTATATTTGTCTTGTGACGTAATTAACTTGAGCTTGAAATTTTTCAGGTTCAATTTCAAGGTCAAGTTAATTAGGAATTATTCGACCATTCCTTATGTTCTACGTTGTCTATTTCAAACAGATTTTAATTTTTTAGCAACTCATAATGACTATTATGCTTTTGTTTTCTTATGCGAGGTCAAATGGTATTGACCAAGTACTCCCAAATACATATCTCTACACCCATAAATATTGAGGTACGTAATAACTATTTTAAATTTAGTGAATTTATCTTGTGCAGTAATTAACTTGATCTTGAAATTCCCCAGGTTCAATTTTAAAGTCAAGTTAATTAGGAATTATTCGACCATGCCTTATGTTCTACGTTGTCTATTTCAAACAGATTTTAATTTTTTAGCAACTCGTAATGACTATTTTGCTTTTGTTTACTTATGCGAGGTCAAATGGTAATGACCAAGTACTCCCAAATACATATCTCTACACCCATAAATATTGAGGTTCGTAATAACTATTTTAAATTTGGTGAATTTATCTTGTACCGTAATTAACTTGATCTTGAAATTTCCCGGGTTCAATTTTAACGTCAAGTTAATTTAGGTATTATTCGATAATGACTCATGTTGTACTTTCTATATTTCAAATTATACATATTTTAACTTTTTAGTAACGAGTAGTGACGGTTGTGCATTTGTTTTCTTTTGCGAGGCCTAATTGTATTGACCAAGTACTCCCCAATACATATCTCCACACCCTTACAATTGAGGTAACACTTATTTTGGATTTCGTATATTTATCTTGTGACGAAATTAACTTGAGCTTGAAATTTTTCGGGTTCAATTTCAAGGTCAAGTTAATTAGGAATTATTCGACCATGCCTTATGTTCTACGTTGTCTATCTCAAACAGATTTTAATTTTTTAGCAACTCGTAATGACTATTTTGCTTTTGTTTTCTTATGCGAGGTCAAATGGTATTGACCAAGTACTCCTAAATACATATCTCTACGCCCATAAATATTGAGTTACGTAATAACTATTTTAAATTTAGTGAATTTATCTTGTGCAGTAATTAACTTGATCTTGAAATTCTCCGGGTTCAATTTTAAAGTCAAGTTAATTAGGAATTATTCGACCATGCCTTATGTTCTACGTTGTCTGTTTCAAACAGATTTTAATTTTTTAGCAACTCGTAATGACTATTTTGCTTTTGTTTTCTTATGCGAGGTCAAATGGTAATGACCAAGTACTCCCAAATACATATCTCTACACTCATAAATATTGAGGTTCGTAATAACTATTTTAAATTTGGTGAATTTATCTTGTGCCGTAATTAACTTGATCTTGAAATTCCCCGGGTTCAATTTTAACGTCAAGTTAATTTAGGTATTATTCGATAATGACTCATGTTGTACTTTGTATATTTCAAATTATACATATTTTAACTTTTTAGTAACGAGTAGTGACGGTTGTGCATTTGTTTTCTTTTGCGAGGCCTAATTGTATTGACCAAGTACTCCCCAATACATATCTCCACACCCTTACATATTGAGGTAACACTTATTTTGGATTTCGTATATTTATCTTGTGACGTAATTAACTTGAGCTTGAAATTTTTCGGGTTCAATTTCAAGGTCAAGTTAATTAGGAATTATTCGACCATGCCTTATGTTCTACGTTGTCTATTTCAAACAGATTTTAATTTTTTAGCAACTCGTAATGACTATTTTGCTTTTGTTTACTTATGCGAGTTCAAATGGTATTGACCAAGTACTCCCACATACATATCTCTCCACCCATAAATATTGAGGTACGGAATAACTATTTTAAATTTAGTGAATTTATCTTGTGCCGTAATTAACTTGATCTTGAAATTCCCCGGGTTCAATTTTAACGTCAAGTTAATTTAGGTATTATTTGATAATGACTCATGTTGTACTTTCTATATTTCAAATTATACATATTTTAACTTTTTAGTAACGAGTAGTGACGGTTGTGCATTTGTTTTCTTTTGCGCGGCATAATTGTATTGACCAAGTACTCCCCAACACATATCTCCACACCCTTACTTATTGAGGTACGTAACAATTATTTTGGATTTCGTATATTTGTCTTGTGACGTAATTAACTTGAGCTTGAAATTTTTCAGGTTCAATTTCAAGGTCAAGGTAATTAGGAATTATTCGACCATGCCTTATGTTCTACGTTGTCTATGTCAAACAGATTTTAATTTTTTAACAACTCGTAATGACTATTTTGCTTTTGTTTTCTTATGCGAGGTCAAATGGTATTGACCAAGTACTCCCAAATACGTATCTCTACACCCATAAATATTGAGGTACATAATAACTATTTTAAATTTAGTGAATTTATCTTGTGCCGTAATTAACTTGATCTTGAAATTCCCCGGGTTCAATTTTAACGTCAAGTTAATTTAGGTATTATTCGATAATGACTCATGTTGTACTTTGTATATTTCAAATTATACATATTTTAACTTTTTAGTAACGAGTAGTGACGGTTGTGCATTTGTTTTCTTTTGCGAGGCCTAATTGTATTGACCAAGTACTCTCCAATACATATCTCCACAGCCTTACATATTGAGGTACGTAACAATTATTTTGGATTTCTTATATTTGTCTTGGGACGTAATTAACTTGAGCTTGAAATTTTCCGGGTTCAATTTCAAGGTTAAGTTAATTAGGAATTATTCGACCATGCCTTATGTTCTACGTTGTCTATTTCAAACAGATTTTAATTTTTTAGCAATTCGTAATGACTATTATGCTTTTTTTTTCTTATGCGAGGTCAAATGGTATTGACCAAGTACTCCCAAATACATATCTCTACACCCATAAATATTATGGTACGGAATAACTATTTTAAATTTGGTGAATTTATCTTGTGCCGTAATTAACTTGATCTTGAAATTCCCCGGGTTCAATTTTAACGTCAAGTTAATTTAGGTATTATTTGATAATGACTCATGTTGTACTTTCTATATTTCAAATTATACATATTTTAACTTTTTAGTAACGAGTAGTGACGGTTGTGCATTTGTTTTCTTTTGCGAGGCCTAATTGTATTGACCAAGTACTCCCCAATACATATCTCCACACCCTTACTTATTGAGGTACGTAACAATTATTTTGGATTTCGTATATTTGTCTTTGACGTAATTAACTTGAGCTTGAAATTTTTCAGGTTCAATTTCAAGATCAAGTTAATTAGGAATTATTCGACCATGCCTTATGTTCTACGTTGTCTATTTCAAACAGATTTTAATTTTTTAGCAACTCGTAATGACTATTTTGCTTTTGTTTTCTTATGCGAGGTCAAATGGTATTGACCAAGTACTCCCAAATACATATCTATACACCCATAAATATTGAGGTACATAATAACTATTTTAAATTTAGTGAATTTATCTTGGGCAGTAATTAACTTGATCTTGAAATTCCCCGGGTTCAATTTTAAAGTCAAGTTAATTTAGATATTATTCGATAATGACTCATGTTATACTTTGTCTATTTCAAATTATACATATTTCAACTTTTTAGTAACGAGTAGTGACGGTTGTGCATTTTTGTTCTTTTGCGAGGCCTAATTGTATTGACCAAGTACTCCCCAATACATATCTCCACACCCTTACATATTGAGGTACGTAACAATTATTTTGGATTTCTTATATTTGTCTTGTGCCGTAATTAACTTGATCTTGAAATTCCCTGGGTTCAATTTTAACGTCAAGTTAATTTAGGTATTATTCGATAATGACTCATGTTGTACTTTGTCTATTTCAAATTATACATATTTTAACTTTTTAGTAACGAGTAGTGACGGTTGTGCATTTGTTTTCTTTTGCGAGGCCTAATTGTATTGACCAAGTACCCTCCAATACATATCTCCACAGCCTTACATATTGAGGTACGTAACAATTATTTTGGATTTCTTATATTTGTCTTGGGACGTAATTAACTTGAGCTTGAAATTTTCCGGGTTCAATTTCAAGGTTAAGTTAATTAGGAATTATTCGACCATGCCTTATGTTGTACGTTGTCTATTTCAAAAAGATTTTAATTTTTTAGCAATTCGTAATGACTATTATGCTTTTGTTTTCTTATGCGAGGTCAAATGGTATTGACCAAGTACTCCCAAATACATATCTCTACACCCATAAATATTGAGGTACGTAATAACTATTTTAAATTTAGTGAATTTATCTTGTGCAGTAATTAACTTGATCTTGAAATTTCCCGGGTTCAATTTTAAAGTCAAGTTAATTTAGATATTATTCGATAATGACTCATGTTATACTTTGTCTATTTCAAATTATACATATTTCAACTTTTTAGTAACGAGTAGTGACGGTTGTGCATTTTTGTTCTTTTGCGAGGCCTAATTGTATTGACCAAGTACTCCCCAATACATATCTCCACACCCTTACATATTGAGGTACGTAACAATTATTTTGGATTTCTTATATTTGTCTTGTGCCGTAATTAACTTGATCTTGAAATTCCCTGTGTTCAATTTTAACGTCAAGTTAATTTAGGTATTATTCGATAATGACTCATGTTGTACTTTGTATATTTCAAATTATACATATTTTAACATTTTAGTAACGAGTAGTGACGGTTGTGCATTTCTTTTCTTTTGCGAGGCCTAATTGTATTGACCAAGTACTCCCCAATACATATATCCAAACCCTTACATATTGAGGTACGTTACAATTATTTTGGATTTCGTATATTTGTCTTGTGAGGTAATTAACTTGAGCTTGAAATTTCCCGGGTTTAATTTCAAGGTAAAGTTAATTAAGAATTATTCGACAATGCCTTATGTACTACATTGTCTATTTCAAATAGATTTTAATTTTTTAGGAACGCGTAATGACTATTTTGCTTTTGTTTTCTTTTGCGAGGTGTAATGGTATTGACCAAGTACTCCCAAATACATATCTCTACACCCATAAATATTGAGGTACGGAATAACTATTTTAAATTTGGTGAATTTATCTTGTGCCGTAATGAACTTGATCTTGAAATTCCCCGGGTTCAATTTTAAAGTCAAGTTAATTTAGGTATTATTCGATAACGACTCATGTTGTACTTTGTCTATTTCAAATTATACATATTTTTACTTTTTAGTAACGAGTAGTGACGGTTGGGCATTTGTTTTCTTTTGCGAGGCCTAATTGTTTTACCAAGTACTCTCCAATAAATATCTCCACAGCCTTACATATTGAGGTACGTAACAATTATTTTGGATTTTGTATATTTGTCTTGGGACGTAATTAACTTGAGCTTGAAATTTCTCGGGTTCAATTTCAAGGTCAAATTAATTAGGAATTATTCGACAATGCCTTATGTTCTACGTTGTCTATTTCAAACATATTTTAATTTTTTAGTAACGCGTAATGACTATTTTGCTTTTGTTTTATTTTGCGAGGTGTAATGGTATTGACCAAGTACTCCCAAATACATATCTATACACCCATAAATATTGAGGTACGTAATAACTATTTTAAATTTGGTGAATTTATCTTGTGCCGTAATGAACTTGATCTTGAAATTCCCCGGATTCAATTTTAACGTCAAGTTAATTTAGGTATTATTCGATAATGACTCATGTTGTACTTTGTCTATTTAAAATTATACATATTTTAACTTTTTAGTAACGAGAAGTGACTGGTGTGCATTTATTTTCTTTTGCGAGGCCTATTTGTGTTGACCAAGTACTCTCCAATACATATCTCCACAGCCTGACATATTGAGGTACGTAACAATTATTTTGGATTTCTTATATTTTTCTTGGGACGTAATTAACTTGAGCTTGAAATTTTCCGGGTTCAATTTCAAGGTCAAGTTAAATAGGAATTATTCGACCAAGCCTTATGTTCTACGTTGTCTATTTCAAACAGATTTTAATTTTTTAGCAACTCGTAATGACTATTTTGCTTTTGTTTTCTTATGCGAGGTCAAATGGTATTGACCAAGTACTCCCAAATACATATCTCTACGCCCATAAATATTGAGTTACGTAATAACTATTTTAAATTTAGTGAATTTATCTTGTGCAGTAATTAACTTGATCTTGAAATTCTCCGGGTTCAATTTTAAAGTCAAGTTAATTAGGAATTATTCGATAATGACTCATGTTGTACTTTGTCTATTTCAAATTATACATATTTTAACTTTTTAGTAACGAGTAGTGACGGTTGTGCATTTGTTTTCTTTTGCGAGGCCTAATTGTTTTGACCAAGTACTCTCCAATACATATCTCCACAGCCTTACATATTGAGTTACGTAACAATTATTTCGGATTTTGTATATTTCTCTTGGGACGTAATTAACTTGAGCTTGAAATTTCTCGGGTTCAATTTCAAGGTCAAATTAATTAGGAATTATTCGATAATGCCTTATGTTCTACGTTGTCTATTTCAAACAGATTTTAATTTTTTAGCAATGCGTAATGACTATTTTGCTTTTGTTTTCTTTTGCGAGGTGTAATGGTATTGACCAAGTACTCGAAAATACATATCTCTACACGCATAAATATTGAGATATGTAATAACTATTTTAAACATGGTGAATTTAACTTGTGTCGTAATTAACTTGATCTTGAAATTTTCCGGGTACAGTTTTAAAGTCAAGTTAATTTAGGTATTATTCGATAATGACTCATGTTGTACTTTGTATATTTCAAATTATACATATTTTAACATTTTAGTAACGAGTAGTGACGGTTGTGCAATTTTTTTCTTTTGCGAGGCCTAATTTTATTAACCAAGTACTCCCCAATACATATCTCCACACCCTTACATATTGAGTTACGTAACAATTGTTTTAGATTTTTTATAGTTATCTTGGGACGTAATTAACTTGAGCTTCAAATTTTTCGGGTTTAATTTCAAGGTCAAGTTAATTAGGAATTATTCGACAATACCTTATGTTCTACGTTGTCTATTTCAAACAGATTTTAATTTTTTAGTAACGCGCAATGACTATTTTGCATTTGTTTTCTTATGCGAGGACAAATAGTATTGACCAAGTACTCCAAAATATATATCTCCATACCCATAAATATTGAGGTACGTAATAACTATTTCAAATTTGGTGAATTTAACTTGTGCCGTAATTAACTTGATCCTGAAATTCCTCGGGTTCAATTTTAAAGTCAAGTTTATTTAGGTATTATTCGGTAATGACCCATGTTGTACTTTGAATATTTCAAATTATACATATTTTAACTTTTTAGTAACGAGTAGTGACGGTTGTGCATTTTGTTTTCTTTTGCGAGGCCTAATTGTATTGTCCAAGTACTCCCCAATACATATCTCCACACCCTTACATATTGAGGTACGTAACAATTATTTTTGATTTCGTATATTTGTCTTCGGACGTATTTAACTTGAGCTTGAAATTTCTCGGGTTCAATTTCAAGGTCAAGTTAATTAGGAATTATTCGACAATGCCTTATGTTCTACGTTGTCTATTTCAAAAAGATTTTAATTTTTTAGTAACGCGTAATGACTATTTTTCTTTTGTTTTCTTTTGCGAGGTCTAATGGTATTGACCAAGTACTCCAAAATACATATCTCTACACCCATAAATATTGAGGTACGTAATAACTATTTTAAATTTGGTGAATTTATGTTGTGCCGTAATTAACTTGAGCTTTAAATTCCCCGGGTTCAATTTTAAAGTCAAGTTAATTTAGTTATTATTCGATAATGACTCATGTTGTACTTTGTATATTTCAAATTATACATATTTTAACTTTTTAGTAACGAGAAGTAACGGTTGTGCATTTTTTTTCTTTTGCGACGCCTAATTGTATTAACCAAGTACTCCCCAATACTTATCTCCACACCCTTACATATTGAGGTACGTAACAATTATTTTGGATTTCGTATATTTGTCTTGGGACGTAATTAACTTGAGCTTGAAATTTCCCGGGTTCAATTTTAAGGTCAAGTTAATTAGGAATTATTCGACCATGCCTTATGTTCTACGTTGTCTATTTCAAACAGATTTTAATTTTTTAGCAACTCGTAATGACTATTTTGCTTTTGTTTTCTTATGCGATGTCAAATGGTATTGACCAAGTACTCCCAAATACAAAAATCTACACCCATAAATATTGTGGTACGTAATAACTATTTTAAATTTGGTGAATTTACCTTGGGCCGTAATTAACCTGATCCTGAAATTCTCCGGGTTCAATTTTAAAGTCAAGTTAATTTAAGTATTATTCGGTAATGACCCATGTTGTACTTTGTATATTTCAAATTATACATATTTTAACTTTTTAGTAACGAGTAGTGACGGTTGTGCATTTTGTTTTCTTTTGCGAGGCCTAATTGTATTGACCAAGTACTCCCCAATACATATCGCCACACCCTTACATATTGAGGTACGTAACAATTATTTTTGATTTCGTATATTTGTCTTCGGACGTAATTAACTTGAGCTTGAAATTTCTCAGGTTCAATTTCAAGGTCAAGTTAATTAGGAATGATTCGACAATGCCTTATGTTCTACGTTGTCTATTTCAAACAGATTTTAATTTTTTAGTAACGCGTAATGACTATTTTGCTTTTGTTTTCTTTGGCGAGGTCTAATGGTATTGACCAAGTACTCCAAAATACATATCTCTACACCCATAAATATTGAGGTACGTAATAACTATTTTAAATTTGGTGAATTTATGTTGTGCCGTAATTAACTTGAGCTTTAAATTCCCCGGGTTCAATTTTAAAGTCAAGTTAATTTATTTATTATTCGATAATGACTCATGTTGTACTTTGTATATTTCAAATTAAACATATTTTAACTTTTTAGTAACGAGAAGTAACGGTTGTGCATTTTTTTTCTTTTGCGACGCCTAATTGTATTAACCAAGTACTCCCCAATACTTATCTCCACACCCTTACATATTGAGGTACGTAACAATCATTTTGGATTTCGTATATTTGTCTTGGGACGTAATTAACTTGAGCTTTAAATTTCCTGGGTTCAATTTTCAGGTCAAGTTAATTAGGAATTATTCGACCATGCCTTATGTTCTACGTTGTCTATTTCAAACAGATTTTAATTTTTTAGCAACTCGTAATGACTATTTTGCTTTTGTTTTCTTTTGTGAGGTGTAATGGTATTGACCAAGTACTCCCAAATACATATCTCTACACCCATAAATATTGAGGTACGTAATAACTATTTTAAATTTGGTGAATTTATCTTGGGCCGTAATTAACTTGATCCTGAAATTCCTCGGGTTCAATTTTAAAGTCAAGTTAATTTAGGTATTATTCGGTAATGACCTATGTTGTACTTTGAATATTTTAAATTATACATATTTTAACTTTTTAGTAACGAGTAGTGACGGTTGTGCATTTTGTTTTCTTTTGCGAGGCCTAATTGTATTGTCCAAGTACTCCCCAATACATATCTCCACACCCTTACATATTGAGGTACGTAACAATTATTTTTGATTTCGTATATTTGTCTTCGGACGTATTTAACTTGAGCTTGAAATTTCTCGGGTTCAATTTCAAGGTCAAGTTAATTAGGAATTATTCGACAATGCCTTATGTTCTACGTTATCTATTTCAAACAGATTTTAATTTTTTAGAAACGTGTAATGACTATTTTGCTTTTGTTTTCTTTGGCGAGGTCTAATGGTATTGACCAAGTACTCCAAAATACATATCTCTACACCCATAAATATTGAGGTACGTAATAACTATTTTAAATTTGGTGAATTTATGTTGGGCCGTAATTAACTTGATCCTGAAATTCCTCCGGGTTCAATTTTAAAGTCAAGTTAATTTAAGTATTATTCGGTAATGACCCATGTTGTACTTTGTATATTTCAAATTATACATATTTTAACTTTTTAGTAACGAGTAGTGACGGTTGTGCATTTTGTTTTCTTTTGCGAGGCCTAATTGTATTGACCAAGTACTCCCCAATACATATCGCCACACCCTTACATATTGAGGTACGTAACAATTATTTTTGATTTCGTATATTTGTCTTCGGACGTAATTAACTTGAGCTTGAAATTTCTCAGGTTCAATTTCAAGGTCAAGTTAATTAGGAATGATTCGACAATGCCTTATGTTCTACGTTGTCTATTTCAAACAGATTTTAATTTTTTAGTAACGCGTAATGACTATTTTGCTTTTGTTTTCTTTGGCGAGGTCTAATGGTATTGACCAAGTACTCCAAAATACATATCTCTACACCCATAAATATTGAGGTACGTAATAACTATTTTAAATTTGGTGAATTTATGTTGTGCCGTAATTAACTTGAGCTTTAAATTCCCCGGGTTCAATTTTAAAGTCAAGTTAATTTATTTATTATTCGATAATGACTCATGTTGTACTTTGTATATTTCAAATTAAACATATTTTAACTTTTTAGTAACGAGAAGTAACGGTTGTGCATTTTTTTTCTTTTGCGACGCCTAATTGTATTAACCAAGTACTCCCCAATACTTATCTCCACACCCTTACATATTGAGGTACGTAACAATCATTTTGGATTTCGTATATTTGTCTTGGGACGTAATTAACTTGAGCTTTAAATTTCCTGGGTTCAATTTTCAGGTCAAGTTAATTAGGAATTATTCGACCATGCCTTATGTTCTACGTTGTCTATTTCAAACAGATTTTAATTTTTTAGCAACTCGTAATGACTATTTTGCTTTTGTTTTCTTTTGTGAGGTGTAATGGTATTGACCAAGTACTCCCAAATACATATCTCTACACCCATAAATATTGAGGTACGTAATAACTATTTTAAATTTGGTGAATTTATCTTGGGCCGTAATTAACTTGATCCTGAAATTCCTCGGGTTCAATTTTAAAGTCAAGTTAATTTAGGTATTATTCGGTAATGACCTATGTTGTACTTTGAATATTTTAAATTATACATATTTTAACTTTTTAGTAACGAGTAGTGACGGTTGTGCATTTTGTTTTCTTTTGCGAGGCCTAATTGTATTGTCCAAGTACTCCCCAATACATATCTCCACACCCTTACATATTGAGGTACGTAACAATTATTTTTGATTTCGTATATTTGTCTTCGGACGTATTTAACTTGAGCTTGAAATTTGTCGGGTTCAATTTCAAGGTCAAGTTAATTAGGAATTATTCGACAATGCCTTATGTTCTACGTTATCTATTTCAAACAGATTTTAATTTTTTAGAAACGCGTAATGACTATTTTGCTTTTGTTTTCTTTGGCGAGGTCTAATGGTATTGACCAAGTACTCCAAAATACATATCTCTACACCCATAAATATTGAGGTACGTAATAACTATTTTAAATTTGGTGAATTTATGTTGTGCCGTAATTAACTTGAGCTTTAAATTCCCCGGGTTCAATTTTAAAGTCAAGTTAATTTAGTTATTATTCGATAATGACTCATGTTGTACTTTGTATATTTCAAATTATACATATTTTAACTTTTTAGTAACGAGAAGTAACGGTTGTGCATTTTTTTTCTTTTGCGACGCCTAATTGTATTAACCAAGTACTCCCCAATACTTATCTCCACACCCTTACATATTGAGGTACGTAACAATTATTTTGGATTTCGTATATTTGTCTTGGGACGTAATTAACTTGAGCTTGAAATTTCCCGGGTTCAATTTTAAGGTCAAGTTAATTAGGAATGATTCGACCATGCCTTATGTTCTACGTTGTCTATTTCAAACAGATTTTAATTTTTTAGCAACTCGTAATGACTATTTTGCTTTTGTTTTCTTTTGTGAGGTGTAATGGTATTGACCAAGTACTCCCAAATACATATCTCTACACCCATAAATATTGAGGTACGTAATAACTATTTTAAATTTGGTGAATTTATCTTGGGCCGTAATTAACTTGATCCTGAAATTCCTCGGGTTCAATTTTAAAGTCAAGTTAATTTAGGTATTATTCGGTAATGACCCATGTTGTACTTTGAATATTTCAAATTATACATATTTTAACTTTTTAGTAACGAGTAGTGACGGTTGTGCATTTTGTTTTCTTTTGCGAGGCCTAATTGTATTGTCCAAGTACTCCCCAATACATATCTCCACACCCTTACATATTGAGGTACGTAACAATTATTTTTGATTTCGTATATTTGTCTTCGGACATATTTAACTTGAGCTTGAAATTTCTCGGGTTCAATTTCAAGGTCAAGTTAATTAGGAATTATTCGACAATGCCTTATGTTCTACGTTTTCTATTTCAAACAGATTTTAATTTTTTAGTAACGCGTAATGACTATTTTGCTTTTGTTTTCTTTTGCGAGGTCTAATGGTATTGACCAAGTACTCCAAAATACATATCTCTACACCCATAAATATTGAGGTTGAGGTACGTAATAACTATTTTAAATTTGGTGAATTTATGTTGTGCCGTAATTAACTTGAGCTTTAAATTCCCCGGGTTCAATTTTAAAGTCAAGTTAATTTAGTTATTATTCGATAATGACTCATGTTGTACTTTGTATATTTCAAATTATACATATTTTAACTTTTTAGTAACGAGAAGTAACGGTTGTGCATTTTTTTTCTTTTGCGACGCCTAATTGTATTAACCAAGTACTCCCCAATACTTATCTCCACACCCTTACATATTGAGGTACGTAACAATTATTTTGGATTTCGTATATTTGTCTTGGGACGTAATTAACTTGAGCTTGAAATTTCTCAGGTTCAATTTCAAGGTCAAGTTAATTAGGAATGATTCGACAATGCCTTATGTTCTACGTTGTCTATTTCAAACAGATTTTAATTTTTTAGTAACGCGTAATGACTATTTTGCTTTTGTTTTCTTTGGCGAGGTCTAATGGTATTGACCAAGTACTCCAAAATACATATCTCTACACCCATAAATATTGAGGTACGTAATAACTATTTTAAATTTGGTGAATTTATCTTGGGCCGTAATTAACTTGATCCTGAAATTCCTCCGGGTTCAATTTTAAAGTCAAGTTAATTTAGGTATTATTCGGTAATGACCCATGTTGTACTTTGAATATTTCAAATTATACATATTTTAACTTTTTAGTAACGAGTAGTGACGGTTGTGCATTTTGTTTTCTTTTGCGAGGCCTAATTATATTGTCCAAGTACTCCCCAATACATATCTCCACACCCTTACATATTGAGGTACGTAACAATTATTTTTGATTTCATATATTTGTCTTCGGACATATTTAACTTGAGCTTGAAATTTGTCGGGTTCAATTTCAAGGTCAAGTTAATTAGGAATTATTCGACAATGCCTTATGTTCTACGTTGTCTATTTCAAACAGATTTTAATTTTTTAGTAACGCGTAATGACTATTTTGCTTTTGTTTTCTTTTGCGAGGTCTAATGGTATTGACCAAGTACTCCAAAATACATATCTCTACACCCATAAATATTGAGGTAGAGGTACGTAATAACTATTTTAAATTTGGTGAATTTATGTTGTGGCGTAATTAACTTGAGCTTTAAATTCCCCGGGTTCAATTTTAAAGTCAAGTTAATTTAGTTATTATTCGATAATGACTCATGTTGTACTTTGTATTTTTCAAATTATACATATTTTAACTTTTTAGTAACGAGAAGTAACGGTTGTGCATTTTTTTTCTTTTGCGACGCCTAATTGTATTAACCAAGTACTCCCAAATACTTATCTCCACACCCTTACATATTGAGGTACGTAACAATTATTTTGGATTTCGTATATTTGTCTTGGGACGTAATTAACTTGAGCTTGAAATTTTCCGGGTTCAATTTTCAGGTCAAGTTAATTAGGAATTATTCGACCATGCCTTATGTTCTACGTTGTCTATTTCTAACAGATTTTAATTTTTTAGCAACTCGTAATGACTATTTTGCTTTTGTTTTCTTATGCGATGTCAAATGGTATTGACCAAGTACTCCCAAATACAAAAATCTACACCCATAAATATTGTGGTACGTAATAACTATTTTAAATTTGGTGAATTTACCTTGGGCCGTAATTAACTTGATCCTGAAATTCTCCGGGTTCAATTTTAAAGTCAAGTTAATTTAAGTATTATTCGGTAATGACCCATGTTGTACTTTGTATATTTCAAATTATACATATTTTAACTTTTTAGTAACGAGTAGTGACGGTTGTGCATTTTGTTTTCTTTTGCGAGGCCTAATTGTATTGACCAAGTACTCCCCAATACATATCTCCACACCCTTACATATTGAGGTACGTAACAATTATTTTTGATTTCGTATATTTGTCTTCGGACGTAATTAACTTGAGCTTGAAATTTCTCAGGTTCAATTTCAAGGTCAAGTTAATTAGGAATGATTCGACAATGCCTTATGTTCTACGTTGTCTATTTCAAACAGATTTTAATTTTTTAGTAACGCGTAATGACTATTTTGCTTTTGTTTTCTTTGGCGAGGTCTAATGGTATTGACCAAGTACTCCAAAATACATATCTCTACACCCATAAATATTGAGGTACGTAATAACTATTTTAAATTTGGTGAATTTATGTTGTGCCGTAATTAACTTGAGCTTTAAATTCCCCGGGTTCAATTTTAAAGTGAAGTTAATTTAGTTATTATTCGATAATGACTCATGTTGTACTTTGTATATTTCAAATTATACATATTTTAACATTTTAGTAACGAGTAGTGACGGTTGTGCATTTTGTTTTCTTTTGCGAGGCCTAATTGTATTGACCAAGTACTCCCCAATACATATCTCCACACCCTTACATATTGAGGTACGTAACAATTATTTTTGATTTCGTATATTTGTCTTCGGACGTAATTAACTTGAGCTTGAAATTTCTCAGGTTCAATTTCAAGGTCAAGTTAATTAGGAATGATTCGACAATGCCTTATGTTCTACGTTGTCTATTTCAAACAGATTTTAATTTTTTAGTAACGCGTAATGACTATTTTGCTTTTGTTTTCTTTGGCGAGGTCTAATGGTAATGACCAAGTACTCCAAAATACATATCTCTACACCCATAAATATTGAGGTACGTAATAACTATTTTAAATTTGGTGAATTTATGTTGTGCCGTAATTAACTTGAGCTTTAAATTCCCCGGGTTCAATTTTAAAGTCAAGTTAATTTAGTTATTATTCGATAATGACTCATGTTGTACTTTGTATATTTCAAATTATACATATTTTAACATTTTAGTAACGAGTAGTGACGGTTGTGCAATTTTTTTCTTTTGCGAGGCCTAATTTTATTAACCAAGTACTCCCCAATATATATCTCCACACCCTTACATATTGAGTTACGTAACAATTGTTTTAGATTTTTTATAGTTGTCTTGGGACGTAATTAACTTGAGTTTCAAATTTTTCGGGTTCAATTTCAAGGTCAAGTTAATTAGGAATTATTCGACAATACCTTATGTTCTACGTTGTCTATTTCAAACAGATTTTAATTTTTTAGTAACGCGCAATGACTATTTTGCATTTGTTTTCTTATGCGAGGACAAAAAGTATTGACCAAGTACTCCAAAATATATATCTCTATACCCATAAATATTGAGGTACGTAATAACTATTTTAAATTTGGTGAATTTGACTTGTGCCGAAATTAACTTGATCAAGAAATTTTCGGGTTGAATTTTAAAGTCAATTTAATTTAGGTATTATTCGGTAATGACCAATGTTGTACTTTGTATATTTCAAATTATACATATTTTAACTTTTTAGTAACGAGTAGTGACGGTTGTGCATTTGTTTTCTTTTGCGAGGCCTAATTGTATTGACCAAGTACTCCCCAATACATATCTCCACACCCTTACATATTGAGGTACGTGACAATTATTTTGGATTTCGTATATTTTTCTTGGGACGTAATTAACTTGAGCTTGAAATTTTCCGGGTTCAATTTCAAGGTCAAGTTAATTAGGAATTATTCGACCATGCCTTATGTTCTACGTTGTCTATTTCAAACAGATTTTAATTTTTTAGTAACGCGTAATGACTATTTTGCTTTTGTTTTCTTATGCGAGGTCAAATAGTATTGACCAAGTACTCCAAAATATGTATCTCTATACCCATAAATATTGTGGTACGTAATAACTATTTTAAATTTGGTGAATTTAACTTGTGCCTTAATTAACTTAATCTTGAAATTCCCCGGGTTCAATTTTAAAGTCAAGTTAATTTAGGTATTATTCGATAATTACTCATGTTGTACTTTGTATATTTCAAATTATACATATTTTAACATTTTAGTACCGAGTAGTGACGGTTGTGCATTTGTTTTCCTTTGCGAAGCCTAATTGTATTGACCAAGTACTCCCCAATACATATCTCCATACCATTACATATTGAGGTACGTAACAATTATTTTAGATTTTTATATTTGTCTTGGGACATAATTAACTTGAGCTTGAAAATTCTCGGGTTCAATTTCGTGGTTAAGTTAATTAGGAATTATTCGACAATGCCTTCTGTTCTACGTTGTCTATTTCAAACAGATTTTAATTTTTTAGTAACGCGCAATGACTATTTTGCATTTGTTTTCTTATGCGAGGTCAAATAGTATTGACCAAGTACTCCAAAATATATCTCTCTATACCCATAAATATTGAGGTACGTAATAACTATTTTAAATTTGTTGAATTTAACTTGTGCCGTAATTAACTTGATCTAGAAATTTCCGGTTTGAATTTTAAAGTCAAGTTAATTTAGGTATTATTCGATAATGACTCATGTTGTACTTTGTCTATTTCAAATTATACATATTTTAATATTTTAGTAACGAGTAGTGACGGTTGTGCATTTTTTTTCTTTTGCGAGGCCTAATTGTATTGACCAAGTACTCCCCAATACATATCTCCACACCCTTACATATTGAGGTACGTAAAATTTATTTTAGATTTTTTATATTTGTCTTGGGACATAATTAACTTGAGCTTGAAATTTCCGGGGTTCAATTTCAAGGTCAAGTTAATTAGGAATTATTCGACAATACCTTATGTTCTACGTTGTCTATTTCAAACAGATTTTAATTTTTTGGTAACGCGTAATGACTATTTTGTTTTTGTTTTCTTTTGCGAGGTGTAATGGTATTGACCAAGTACTCCCAAATACATATCTCTACACCCATAAATATTGAGGTACGTAATAACTATTTTGAATTGGTGAATTTAACTTGTACCGTAATTAACTTGATCTAGAAATTTCCGGGTTGAATTTTAAAGTCAAGTTAATTTAGTTATTATTCGATAATGACTCATGTTGTACTTTGTATATTTCAAATTATACATATTTTAACTTTTTAGTAACGAGTAGTGACGGTTGTGCATTTGTTTTCTTTTGCGAGGCCTAATTGTATTGACCAAGTACTCCCCAATACATATCTCCACACCCTTACATATTGAGGTACGTAACAATTATTTTGGATTTCGTATATTTTTCTTGGGACGTAATTAACTTGAGTTTGAAATTTTCCGGGTTCAATTTCAAGGTCAAGTTAATTAGGAATTATTCGACCATGCCTTATGTTCTACGTTGTCTATTTCAAACAAATTTTAATTTTTTAGTAACGCGTAATGACTATTTTGCTTTTGTTTTCTTATGCGAGGTCAAATAGTATTGACCAAGTACTCCAAAATATGTATCTCTATACCCATAAATATTGTGGTACGTAATAACTATTTTAAATTTGGTGAATTTAACTTGTGCCTTAATTAACTTAATCTTGAAATTCCCCGGGTTCAATTTTAAAGTCAAGTTAATTTAGGTATTATTCGATAATGACTCATGTTGTACTTTGTATATTTCAAATTATACATATTTTAACATTTTAGTACCGAGTAGTGACGGTTGTGCATTTGTTTTCCTTTGCGAAGCCTAATTGTATTGACCAAGTACTCCCCAATACATATCTCCATACCATTACATATTGAGGTACGTAACAATTATTTTAGATTTTTTATATTTGTCTTGGGACATAATTAACTTGAGCTTGAAAATTCTCGGGTTCAATTTCGTGGTTAAGTTAATTAGGAATTATTCGACAATGCCTTCTAATCTACGTTGTCTATTTCAAACAGATTTTAATTTTTTAGTAACGCGCAATGACTATTTTGCATTTGTTTTCTTATGCGAGGTCAAATAGTATTGACCAAGTACTCCAAAATATATCTCTCTATACCCATAAATATTGAGGTACGTAATAACTATTTTAAATTTGTTGAATTTAACTTGTGCCGTAATTAACTTGATCTAGAAATTTCCGGGTTGAATTTTAAAGTCAAGTTAATTTAGGTATTATTCGATAATGACTCATGTTGTACTTTGTCTATTTTAAATTATACATATTTTAATATTTTAGTAACGAGTAGTGACGGTTGTGCATTTTTTTTCTTTTGCGAGGCCTAATTGTATTGACCAAGTACTCCCCAATACATATCTCCACACCCTTACATATTGAGGTACGTAAAATTTATTTTAGATTTTTTATATTTGTCTTGGGACATAATTAACTTGAGCTTGAAATTTCCGGGGTTCAATTTCAAGATCAAGTTAAATAGGAATTATTCGACAATACCTTATGTTCTACGTTGTCTATTTCAAACAGATTTTAATTTTTTGGTAACGCGTAATGACTATTTTGTTTTTGTTTTCTTTTGCGAGGTGTAATGGTATTGACCAAGTACTCCCAAATACATATCTCTACACCCATAAATATTGAGGTACGTAATAACTATTTTGAATTGGTGAATTTAACTTGTACCGTAATTAACTTGATCTAGAAATTTCCGGGTTGAATTTTAAAGTCAAGTTAATTTAGTTATTATTCGATAATGACTCATGTTGTACTTTGTATATTTCAAATTATACATATTTTAACTTTTTAGTAACGAGTAGTGACGGTTGTGCATTTGTTTTCTTTTGCGAGGCCTAATTGTATTGACCAAGTACTCCCCAATACATATCTCCACACCCTTACATATTGAGGTACGTAACAATTATTTTGGATTTCGTATATTTTTCTTGGGACGTAATTAACTTGAGTTTGAAATTTTCCGGGTTCAATTTCAAGGTCAAGTTAATTAGGAATTATTCGACCATGCCTTATGTTCTACGTTGTCTATTTCAAACAAATTTTAATTTTTTAGTAACGCGTAATGACTATTTTGCTTTTGTTTTCTTATGCGAGGTCAAATAGTATTGACCAAGTACTCCAAAATATGTATCTCTATACCCATAAATATTGTGGTACGTAATAACTATTTTAAATTTGGTGAATTTAACTTGTGCCTTAATTAACTTAATCTTGAAATTCCCCGGGTTCAATTTTAAAGTCAAGTTAATTTAGGTATTATTCGATAATGACTCATGTTGTACTTTGTATATTTCAAATTATACATATTTTAACATTTTAGTAACGAGTAGTGACGGTTGTGCATTTGTTTTCTTTTACGAGGCCTAATTGTATTGACCAAGTACTCCCCAATACATATCTCCATACCATTACATATTGAGGTACATAACAATTATTTTAGATTTTTTATATTTGTCTTGGGACATAATTAACTTGAGCTTGAAAATTCTCGGGTTCAATTTCGTGGTTAAGTTAATTAGGAATTATTCGACAATGCCTTCGTTCTACGTTGTCTATTTCAAACAAATTTTAATTTTTTAGTAACGCGTAATGACTATTTTGCTTTTGTTTTCTTATGCGAGGTCAAATAGTATTGACCAAGTACTCCAAAATATGTATCTCTATACCCATAAATATTGTGGTACGTAATAACTATTTTAAATTTGGTGAATTTAACTTGTGCCTTAATTAACTTAATCTTGAAATTCCCCGGGTTCAATTTTAAAGTCAAGTTAATTTAGGTATTATTCGATAATGACTCATGTTGTACTTTGTCTATTTTAAATTATACATATTTTAATATTTTAGTAACGAGTAGTGACGGTTGTGCATTTTTTTTCTTTTGCGAGGCCTAATTGTATTGACCAAGTACTCCCCAATACATATCTCCACACCCTTACATATTGAGGTACGTAAAATTTATTTTAGATTTTTTATATTTGTCTTGGGACATAATTAACTTGAGCTTGAAATTTCCGGGGTTCAATTTCAAGGTCAAGTTAAATAGGAATTATTCGACAATACCTTATGTTCTACGTTGTCTATTTCAAACAGATTTTAATTTTTTGGTAACGCGTAATGACTATTTTGTTTTTGTTTTCTTTTGCGAGGTGTAATGGTATTGACCAAGTACTCCCAAATACATATCTCTACACCCATAAATATTGAGGTACGTAATAACTATTTTGAATTGGTGAATTTAACTTGTACCGTAATTAACTTGATCTAGAAATTTCCGGGTTGAATTTTAAAGTCAAGTTAATTTAGTTATTATTCGATAATGACTCATGTTGTACTTTGTATATTTCAAATTATACATATTTTAACTTTTTAGTAACGAGTAGTGACGGTTGTGCATTTGTTTTCTTTTGCGAGGCCTAATTGTATTGACCAAGTACTCCCCAATACATATCTCCACACCCTTACATATTGAGGTACGTAACAATTATTTTGGATTTCGTATATTTTTCTTGGGACGTAATTAACTTGAGTTTGAAATTTTCCGGGTTCAATTTCAAGGTCAAGTTAATTAGGAATTATTCGACCATGCCTTATGTTCTACGTTGTCTATTTCAAACAAATTTTAATTTTTTAGTAACGCGTAATGACTATTTTGCTTTTGTTTTCTTATGCGAGGTCAAATAGTATTGACCAAGTACTCCAAAATATGTATCTCTATACCCATAAATATTGTGGTACGTAATAACTATTTTAAATTTGGTGAATTTAACTTGTGCCTTAATTAACTTAATCTTGAAATTCCCCGGGTTCAATTTTAAAGTCAAGTTAATTTAGGTATTATTCGATAATGACTCATGTTGTACTTTGTATATTTCAAATTATACATATTTTAACATTTTAGTAACGAGTAGTGACGGTTGTGCATTTGTTTTCTTTTACGAGGCCTAATTGTATTGACCAAGTACTCCCCAATACATATCTCCATACCATTACATATTGAGGTACGTAACAATTATTTTAGATTTTTTATATTTGTCTTGGGACATAATTAACTTGAGCTTGAAAATTCTCGGGTTCAATTTCGTGGTTAAGTTAATTAGGAATTATTCGACAATGCCTTCTGTTCTACGTTGTCTATTTCAAACAGATTTTAATTTTTTAGTAACGCGCAATGACTATTTTGCATTTGTTTTCTTATGCGAGGTCAAATAGTATTGACCAAGTACTCCAAAATATATCTCTCTATACCCATAAATATTGAGGTACGTAATAACTATTTTAAATTTGTTGAATTTAACTTGTGCCGTAATTAACTTGATCTAGAAATTTCCGGGTTGAATTTTAAAGTCAAGTTAATTTAGGTATTATTCGATAATGACTCATGTTGTACTTTGTCTATTTCAAATTATACATATTTTAATATTTTAGTAACGAGTAGTGACGGTTGTGCATTTTTTTTCTTTTGCGAGGCCTAATTGTATTGACCAAGTACTCCCCAATACATATCTCCACACCCTTACATATTGAGGTACGTAAAATTTATTTTAGATTTTTTATATTTGTCTTGGGACATAATTAACTTGAGCTTGAATTTTCCGGGGTTCAATTTCAAGGTCAAGTTAAATAGGAATTATTCGACAATACCTTATGTTCTACGTTGTCTATTTCAAACAGATTTTAATTTTTTGGTAACGCGTAATGACTATTTTGTTTTTGTTTTCTTTTGCGAGGTGTAATGGTATTGACCAAGTACTCCCAAATACATATCTCTACACCCATAAATATTGAGGTACGTAATAACTATTTTGAATTGGTGAATTTAACTTGTACCGTAATTAACTTGATCTAGAAATTTCCGGGTTGAATTTTAAAGTCAAGTTAATTTAGTTATTATTCGATAATGACTCATGTTGTACTTTGTATATTTCAAATTATACATATTTTAACTTTTTAGTAACGAGTAGTGACGGTTGTGCATTTGTTTTCTTTTGCGAGGCCTAATTGTATTGACCAAGTACTCCCCAATACATATCTCCACACCCTTACATATTGAGGTACGTAACAATTATTTTGGATTTCGTATATTTTTCTTGGGACGTAATTAACTTGAGTTTGAAATTTTCCGGGTTCAATTTCAAGGTCAAGTTAATTAGGAATTATTCGACCATGCCTTATGTTCTACGTTGTCTATTTCAAACAAATTTTAATTTTTTAGTAACGCGTAATGACTATTTTGCTTTTGTTTTCTTATGCGAGGTCAAATAGTATTGACCAAGTACTCCAAAATATGTATCTCTATACCCATAAATATTGTGGTACGTAATAACTATTTTAAATTTGGTGAATTTAACTTGTGCCTTAATTAACTTAATCTTGAAATTCCCCGGGTTCAATTTTAAAGTCAAGTTAATTTAGGTATTATTCGATAATGACTCATGTTGTACTTTGTATATTTCAAATTATACATATTTTAACATTTTAGTACCGAGTAGTGACGGTTGTGCATTTGTTTTCCTTTGCGAAGCCTAATTGTATTGACCAAGTACTCCCCAATACATATCTCCATACCATTACATATTGAGGTACGTAACAATTATTTTAGATTTTTTATATTTGTCTTGGGACATAATTAACTTGAGCTTGAAAATTCTCGGGTTCAATTTCGTGGTTAAGTTAATTAGGAATTATTCGACAATGCCTTCTGTTCTACGTTGTCTATTTCAAACAGATTTTAATTTTTTAGTAACGCGCAATGACTATTTTGCATTTGTTTTCTTATGCGAGGTCAAATAGTATTGACCAAGTACTCCAAAATATATATCTCTATACCCATAAATATTGAGGTACGTAATAACTATTTTAAATTTGTTGAATTTAACTTGTGCCGTAATTAACTTGATCTAGAAATTTCCGGGTTGAATTTTAAAGTCAAGTTAATTTAGGTATTATTCGATAATGACTCATGTTGTACTTTGTCTATTTTAAATTATACATATTTTAATATTTTAGTAACGAGTAGTGACGGTTGTGCATTTTTTTTCTTTTGCGAGGCCTAATTGTATTGACCAAGTACTCCCCAATACATATCTCCACACCCTTACATATTGAGGTACGTAAAATTTATTTTAGATTTTTTATATTTGTCTTGGGACATAATTAACTTGAGCTTGAAATTTCCGGGGTTCAATTTCAAGGTCAAGTTAATTAGGAATTATTCGACAATACCTTATGTTCTACGTTGTCTATTTCAAACAGATTTTAATTTTTTGGTAACGCGTAATGACTATTTTGTTTTTGTTTTCTTTTGCGAGGTGTAATGGTATTGACAAGGTACTCCCAAATACATATCTCTACACCCATAAATATTGAGGTACGTAATAACTATTTTGAATTGGTGAATTTAACTTGTACCGTAATTAACTTGATCTAGAAATTTCCGGGTTGAATTTTAAAGTCAAGTTAATTTAGTTATTATTCGATAATGACTCATGTTGTACTTTGTATATTTCAAATTATACATATTTTAACTTTTTAGTAACGAGTAGTGACGGTTGTGCATTTGTTTTCTTTTGCGAGGCCTAATTGTATTGACCAAGTACTCCCCAATACATATCTCCACACCCTTACATATTGAGGTACGTAACAATTATTTTGGATTTCGTATATTTTTCTTGGGACGTAATTAACTTGAGTTTGAAATTTTCCGGGTTCAATTTCAAGGTCAAGTTAATTAGGAATTATTCGACCATGCCTTATGTTCTACGTTGTCTATTTCAAACAAATTTTAATTTTTTAGTAACGCGTAATGACTATTTTGCTTTTGTTTTCTTATGCGAGGTCAAATAGTATTGACCAAGTACTCCAAAATATGTATCTCTATACCCATAAATATTGTGGTACGTAATAACTATTTTAAATTTGGTGAATTTAACTTGTGCCTTAATTAACTTAATCTTGAAATTCCCCGGGTTCAATTTTAAAGTCAAGTTAATTTAGGTATTATTCGATAATGACTCATGTTGTACTTTGTATATTTCAAATTATACATATTTTAACATTTTAGTAACGAGTAGTGACGGTTGTGCATTTGTTTTCTTTTACGAGGCCTAATTGTATTGACCAAGTACTCCCCAATACATATCTCCATACCATTACATATTGAGGTACGTAACAATTATTTTAGATTTTTTATATTTGTCTTGGGACATAATTAACTTGAGCTTGAAAATTCTCGGGTTCAATTTCGTGGTTAAGTTAATTAGGAATTATTCGACAATGCCTTCTGTTCTACGTTGTCTATTTCAAACAGATTTTAATTTTTTAGTAACGCGCAATGACTATTTTGCATTTGTTTTCTTATGCGAGGTCAAATAGTATTGACCAAGTACTCCAAAATATATATCTCTATACCCATAAATATTGAGGTACGTAATAACTATTTTAAATTTGTTGAATTTAACTTGTGCCGTAATTAACTTGATCTAGAAATTTCCGGGTTGAATTTTAAAGTCAAGTTAATTTAGGTATTATTCGATAATGACTCATGTTGTACTTTGTCTATTTCAAATTATACATATTTTAATATTTTAGTAACGAGTAGTGACGGTTGTGCATTTTTTTTCTTTTGCGAGGCCTAATTGTATTGACCAAGTACTCCCCAATACATATCTCCACACCCTTACATATTGAGGTACGTAACAATTATTTTGGATTTCGTATATTTGTCTTGGGACGTAATTAACTTGAGCTTGAAATTTCCCGGGTTCAATTTTAAGGTCAAGTTAATTAGGAATTATTCGACCATGCCTTATGTTCTACGTTGTCTATTTCAAACAGATTTTAATTTTTTGGTAACGCGTAATGACTATTTTATTTTTGTTTTCTTTTGCGAGGTGTAATGGTATTGACCAAGTACTCCCAAATACATATCTCTACACCCATAAATATTGAGGTACGTAATAACTATTTTGAATTGGTGAATTTAACTTGTACCGTAATTAACTTGATCTAGAAATTTCCGGGTTGAATTTTAAAGTCAAGTTAATTTAGTTATTATTCGATAATGACTCATGTTGTACTTTGTATATTTCAAATTATACATATTTTAACTTTTTAGTAACGAGTAGTGACGGTTGTGCATTTGTTTTCTTTTGCGAGGCCTAATTGTATTGACCAAGTACTCCCCAATACATATCTCCACACCCTTACATATTGAGGTACGTAACAATTATTTTGGATTTCGTATATTTTTCTTGGGACGTAATTAACTTGAGTTTGAAATTTTCCGGGTTCAATTTCAAGGTCAAGTTAATTAGGAATTATTCGACCATGCCTTATGTTCTACGTTGTCTATTTCAAACAAATTTTAATTTTTTAGTAACGCGTAATGACTATTTTGCTTTTGTTTTCTTATGCGAGGTCAAATAGTATTGACCAAGTACTCCAAAATATGTATCTCTATACCCATAAATATTGTGGTACGTAATAACTATTTTAAATTTGGTGAATTTAACTTGTGCCTTAATTAACTTAATCTTGAAATTCCCCGGGTTCAATTTTAAAGTCAAGTTAATTTAGGTATTATTCGATAATGACTCATGTTGTACTTTGTATATTTCAAATTATACATATTTTAACATTTTAGTAACGAGTAGTGACGGTTGTGCATTTGTTTTCTTTTACGAGGCCTAATTGTATTGACCAAGTACTCCCCAATACATATCTCCATACCATTACATATTGAGGTACGTAACAATTATTTTAGATTTTTTATATTTGTCTTGGGACATAATTAACTTGAGCTTGAAAATTCTCGGGTTCAATTTCGTGGTTAAGTTAATTAGGAATTATTCGACAATGCCTTCTGTTCTACGTTGTCTATTTCAAACAGATTTTAATTTTTTAGTAACGCGCAATGACTATTTTGCATTTTTTTCTTATGCGAGGTCAAATAGTATTGACCAAGTACTCCAAAATATATATCTCTATACCCATAAATATTGAGGTACGTAATAACTATTTTAAATTTGTTGAATTTAACTTGTGCCGTAATTAACTTGATCTAGAAATTTCCGGGTTGAATTTTAAAGTCAAGTTAATTTAGGTATTATTCGATAATGACTCATGTTGTACTATGTCTATTTCAAATTATACATATTTTAATATTTTAGTAATGAGTAGTGACGGTTGTGCATTTTTTTTCTTTTGCGAGGCCTAATTGTATTGACCAAGTACTCCCCAATACATATCTCCACACCCTTACATATTGAGGTACGTAAAATTTATTTTAGATTTTTTATATTTGTCTTGGGACATAATTAACTTGAGCTTGAAATTTCCGGGGTTCAATTTCAAGGTCAAGTTAATTAGGAATTATTCGACAATACCTTATGTTCTACGTTGTCTATTTCAAACAGATTTTAATTTTTTGGTAACGCGTAATGACTATTTTGTTTTTGTTTTCTTTTGCGAGGTGTAATGGTATTGACCAAGTACTCCCAAATACATATCTCTACACCCATAAATATTGAGGTACGTAATAACTATTTTGAATTGGTGAATTTAACTTGTACCGTAATTAACTTGATCTAGAAATTTCCGGGTTGAATTTTAAAGTCAAGTTAATTTAGTTATTATTCGATAATGACTCATGTTGTACTTTGTATATTTCAAATTATACATATTTTAACTTTTTAGTAACGAGTAGTGACGGTTGTGCATTTGTTTTCTTTTGCGAGGCCTAATTGTATTGACCAAGTACTCCCCAATACATATCTCCACACCCTTACATATTGAGGTACGTAACAATTATTTTGGATTTCGTATATTTTTCTTGGGACGTAATTAACTTGAGTTTGAAATTTTCCGGGTTCAATTTCAAGGTCAAGTTAATTAGGAATTATTCGACCATGCCTTATGTTCTACGTTGTCTATTTCAAACAAATTTTAATTTTTTATTAACGCGTAATGACTATTTTGCTTTTGTTTTCTTATGCGAGGTCAAATAGTATTGACCAAGTACTCCAAAATATGTATCTCTATACCCATAAATATTGTGGTACGTAATAACTATTTTAAATTTGGTGAATTTAACTTGTGCCTTAATTAACTTAATCTTGAAATTCCCCGGGTTCAATTTTAAAGTCAAGTTAATTTAGGTATTATTCGATAATGACTCATGTTGTACTTTGTATATTTCAAATTATACATATTTTAACATTTTAGTAACGAGTAGTGACGGTTGTGCATTTGTTTTCTTTTACGAGGCCTAATTGTATTGACCAAGTACTCCCCAATACATATCTCCATACCATTACATATTGAGGTACGTAACAATTATTTTAGATTTTTTATATTTGTCTTGGGACATAATTAACTTGAGCTTGAAAATTCTCGGGTTCAATTTCGTGGTTAAGTTAATTAGGAATTATTCGACAATGCCTTCTGTTCTACGTTGTCTATTTCAAACAGATTTTAATTTTTTAGTAACGCGCAATGACTATTTTGCATTTGTTTTCTTATGCGAGGTCAAATAGTATTGACCAAGTACTCCAAAATATATATCTCTATACCCATAAATATTGAGGTACGTAATAACTATTTTAAATTTGTTGAATTTAACTTGTGCCGTAATTAACTTGATCTAGAAATTTCCGGGTTGAATTTTAAAGTCAAGTTAATTTAGGTATTATTCGATAATGACTCATGTTGTACTTTGTCTATTTCAAATTATACATATTTTAATATTTTAGTAACGAGTAGTGACGGTTGTGCATTTTTTTTCTTTTTCGAGGCCTAATTGTATTGACCAAGTACTCCCCAATACATATCTCCACACCCTTACATATTGAGCTACGTAACAATTATTTTAGATTTTTTATATTTGTCTTGGGACATAATTAACTTGAGCTTGAAATTTTCGGGGTTCAATTTCAAGGTCAAGTTAATTAGGAATTATTCGACAATACCTTATGTTCTACGATGTCTATTTCAAACAGATTTTAATTTTTTGGTAACGCGTAATGACTATTTTGTTTTTGTTTTCTTTTGCGAGGTGTAATGGTATTGACCAAGTACTCCCAAATACATATCTCTACACCCATAAATATTGAGGTACGTAATAACTATTTTGAATTTGGTGAATTTAACTTGTACCGTAATTAACTTGATCTAGAAATTTCCGGGTTGAATTTTAAAGTCAAGTTAATTTAGTTATTATTCGATAATGACTCATGTTGTACTTTGTATATTTCAAATTATACATATTTTAACTTTTTAGTAACGAGTAGTAACGGTTGTGCATTTTTTTTCTTTTGCGAGGCCTAATTGTATTAACCAAGTACTCCCCAATACATATCTCTACACCCTTACATATTGAGGTAGGTAACAATTATTTTGGATTTCGTATATTTGTCTTGGGACGTAATTAACTTGAGCTTGAAATTTCCCGGGTTCAATTTTAAGGTCAAGTTAATTAGGAATTATTCGACCATGCCTTATGTTCTACGTTGTCTATTTCAAACAGATTTTAATTTTTTAGTAACGCGTAATGACTATTTTGCTTTTGTTTTCTTATGCGAGGTCAAATAGTATTGACCAAGTACTCCAAAATATGTATCTCTATACCCATAAATATTGTGGTACGTAATAACTATTTTAAATTTGGTGAATTTAACTTGTGCCTTAATTAACTTAATCTTGAAATTCTCCGGGTTCAATTTTAAAGTCAAGTTAATTTAGGTATTATTCGATAATGACTCATGTTGTACTTTGTATATTTCAAATTATACATATTTTAACATTTTAGTAACGAGTAGTGACGGTTGTGCATTTGTTTTCCTTTGCGAGGCCTAATTGTATTGACCAAGTACTCCCCAATACATATCTCCATACCATTACATATTGAGGTACGTAACAATTATTTTAGATTTTTTATATTTGTCTTGGGACATAATTAACTTGAGCTTGAAAATTCTCGGGTTCAATTTCGTGGTTAAGTTAATTAGGAATTATTCGACAATGCCTTATGTTCTACGTTGTCTATTTCAAACAGATTTTAATTTTTTAGTAACGCGCAATGACTATTTTGCATTTGTTTTCTTATGCGAGGTCAAATAGTATTGACCAAGTACTCCAAAATATATATCTCTATACCCATAAATATTGAGGTACGTAATAACTATTTTAAATTAGTTGAATTTAACTTGTGCCGTAATTAACTTGATCTAGAAATTTCCGGGTTGAATTTTAAAGTCAAGTTAATTTAGGTATTATTCGATAATGACTCATGTTGTACTTTCTATATTTAAAATTATACATATTTTAACTTTTTAGTAACGAGTAGTGACGGTTGTGCATTTGTTTTCTTTTGCGAGGCCTAATTGTATTGACCAAGTACTCCCCAATACATATCTCCACACCCTTACATATTTAGGTACGTAACAATTATTTTGGATTTTTTATATTTGTCTTGGGACATAATTAACTTGAGCTTGAAATTTCCGGGGTTCAATTTCAAGGTCAAGTTAATTAGGAATTATTCGACAATACCTTATGTTCTACGTTGTCTATTTCAAACAGATTTTAATTTTTTGGTAACGCGTAATGACTATTTTGTTTTTGTTTTCTTTTGCGAGGTGTAATGGTATTGACCAAGTACTCCCAAATACATATCTCTACACCCATAAATATTGAGGTACGTAATAACTATTTTGAATTTGGTGAATTTAACTTGTACCGTAATTAACTTGATCTAGAAATTTTCGGGTTGAATTTTAAAGTCAAGTTAATTTAGTTATTATTCGATAATGATTCATGTTGTACTTTGTATATTTCAAATTATACATATTTTAACTTTTTAGTAACGAGTAGTAACGGTTGTGCATTTTTTTTCTTTTGCGAGGCCTAATTGTATTAACCAAGTACTCCCCAATACATATCTCCACACCCTTACATATTGAGGTACGTAACAATTATTTTGGATTTCGTATATTTGTCTTGGGACGTAATTAACTTGAGCTTGAAATTTCCCGGGTTCAATTTTAAGGTCAAGTTAATTAGGAATTATTCGACCATGCCTTATGTTCTACGTTGTCTATTTCAAACAAATTTTAATTTTTTAGCAACTCGTAATGACTATTTTGCATTTGTTTTCTTATGCGATGTCAAATGGTATTGACCAAGTACTCCCAAATACATATATCTACACCCATAAATATTGAGGTACGTAATAACTATTTTAAATTTGGTGAATTTAACTTGTGCCGTAATTAACTTGATCTAGAAATTTCCGGGTTGAATTTTAAAGTCCAGTTAATTTAGGTATTATTCGATAATGACTCATGTTGTACTTTGTCTATTTCAAATTATACATATTTTAATATTTTAGTAACGAGTAGTGACGGTTGTGCATTATTTTTCTTTTGCGAGGCCTAATTGTATTGACCAAGTACTCCCCAATACATATCTCCACACCCTTACATATTGAGGTACGTAACAATTATTTTAGATTTTTTATATTTGTCTTGGGACATAATTAACTTGAGCTTGAAATTTCCGGGGTTCAATTTCAAGGTCAAGTTAATTAGGAATTATTCGACAATACCTTATGTTCTACGTTGTCTATTTCAAACAGATTTTAATTTTTTGGTAACGCGTAATGACTATTTTGTTTTTGTTTTCTTTTGCGAGGTCTAATGGTATTGACCAAGTACTCCCAAATATATATCTCTACACCCATAAATATTGAGGTACGTAATAACTATTTTAAATTTGGTGAATTTAACTTGTGCCGTAATTAACTTGATCTAGAAATTTCCGGGTTGAATTTTAAAGTCAAGTTAATTTAGGTATTATTCGATAATGACTCATGTTGTACTTTGTCTATTTCAAATTATACATATTTTAATATTTTAGTAACGAGTAGTGACGGTTGTGCATTTTTTTTCTTTTGCGAGGCCTAATTGTATTGACTAAGTACTCCCCAATACATATCTCCACACCCTTACATATTGAGCTACGTAACAATTATTTTAGATTTTTTATATTTTTCTTGGGACATAATTAACTTGAGCTTGAAATTTTCGGGGTTCAATTTCAAGGTCAAGTTAATTAGGAATTATTCGACAATACCTTATGTTCTACGATGTCTATTTCAAACAGATTTTAATTTTTTGGTAACGCGTAATGACTATTTTGTTTTTGTTTTCTTTTGCGAGGTGTAATGGTATTGACCAAGTACTCCCAAATACATATCTCTACACCCATAAATATTGAGGTATGTAATAACTATTTTGAATTTGGTGAATTTAACTTGTACCGTAATTAACTTGATCTAGAAATTTCCGGGTTGAATTTTAAAGTCAAGTTAATTTAGTTATTATTCGATAATGACTCATGTTGTACTTTGTATATTTCAAATTATACATATTTTAACTTTTTAGTAACGAGTAGTAACGGTTGTGCATTTTTTTTCTTTTGCGAGGCCTAATTGTATTAACCAAGTACTCCCCAATACATATCTCTACACCCTTACATATTGAGGTAGGTAACAATTATTTTGGATTTCGTATATTTGTCTTGGGACGTAATTAACTTGAGCTTGAAATTTCCCGGGTTCAATTTTAAGGTCAAGTTAATTAGGAATTATTCGACCATGCCTTATGTTCTACGTTGTCTATTTCAAACAGATTTTAATTTTTTAGTAACGCGTAATGACTATTTTGCTTTTGTTTTCTTATGCGAGGTCAAATAGTATTGACCAAGTACTCCAAAATATGTATCTCTATACCCATAAATATTGTGGTACGTAATAACTATTTTAAATTTGGTGAATTTAACTTGTGCCTTAATTAACTTAATCTTGAAATTCCCCGGGTTCAATTTTAAAGTCAAGTTAATTTAGGTATTATTCGATAATGACTCATGTTGTACTTTGTATATTTCAAATTATACATATTTTAACATTTTAGTAACGAGTAGTGACGGTTGTGCATTTGTTTTCCTTTGCGAGGCCTAATTGTATTGACCAAGTACTCCCCAATACATATCTCCATACCATTACATATTGAGGTACGTAACAATTATTTTAGATTTTTTATATTTGTCTTGGGACATAATTAACTTGAGCTTGAAAATTCTCGGGTTCAATTTCGTGGTTAAGTTAATTAGGAATTATTCGACAATGCCTTATGTTCTACGTTGTCTATTTCAAACAGATTTTAATTTTTTAGTAACGCGCAATGACTATTTTGCATTTGTTTTCTTATGCGAGGTCAAATAGTATTGACCAAGTACTCCAAAATATATATCTCTATACCCATAAATATTGAGGTACGTAATAACTATTTTAAATTAGTTGAATTTAACTTGTGCCGTAATTAACTTGATCTAGAAATTTCCGGGTTGAATTTTAAAGTCAAGTTAATTTAGGTATTATTCGATAATGACTCATGTTGTACTTTCTATATTTAAAATTATACATATTTTAACTTTTTAGTAACGAGTAGTGACGGTTGTGCATTTGTTTTCTTTTGCGAGGCCTAATTGTATTGACCAAGTACTCCCCAATACATATCTCCACACCCTTACATATTTAGGTACGTAACAATTATTTTGGATTTTTTATATTTGTCTTGGGACATAATTAACTTGAGCTTGAAATTTCCGGGGTTCAATTTCAAGGTCAAGTTAATTAGGAATTATTCGACAATACCTTATGTTCTACGTTGTCTATTTCAAACAGATTTTAATTTTTTGGTAACGCGTAATGACTATTTTGTTTTTGTTTTCTTTTGCGAGGTGTAATGGTATTGACCAAGTACTCCCAAATACATATCTCTACACCCATAAATATTGAGGTACGTAATAACTATTTTGAATTTGGTGAATTTAACTTGTACCGTAATTAACTTGATCTAGAAATTTTCGGGTTGAATTTTAAAGTCAAGTTAATTTAGTTATTATTCGATAATGATTCATGTTGTACTTTGTATATTTCAAATTATACATATTTTAACTTTTTAGTAACGAGTAGTAACGGTTGTGCATTTTTTTTCTTTTGCGAGGCCTAATTGTATTAACCAAGTACTCCCCAATACATATCTCTACACCCTTACATATTGAGGTAGGTAACAATTATTTTGGATTTCGTATATTTGTCTTGGGACGTAATTAACTTGAGCTTGAAATTTCCCGGGTTCAATTTTAAGGTCAAGTTAATTAGGAATTATTCGACCATGCCTTATGTTCTACGTTGTCTATTTCAAACAGATTTTAATTTTTTAGTAACGCGTAATGACTATTTTGCTTTTGTTTTCTTATGCGAGGTCAAATAGTATTGACCAAGTACTCCAAAATATGTATCTCTATACCCATAAATATTGTGGTACGTAATAACTATTTTAAATTTGGTGAATTTAACTTGTGCCTTAATTAACTTAATCTTGAAATTCCCCGGGTTCAATTTTAAAGTCAAGTTAATTTAGGTATTATTCGATAATGACTCATGTTGTACTTTGTATATTTCAAATTATACATATTTTAACATTTTAGTAACGAGTAGTGACGGTTGTGCATTTGTTTTCCTTTGCGAGGCCTAATTGTATTGACCAAGTACTCCCCAATACATATCTCCATACCATTACATATTGAGGTACGTAACAATTATTTTAGATTTTTTATATTTGTCTTGGGACATAATTAACTTGAGCTTGAAAATTCTCGGGTTCAATTTCGTGGTTAAGTTAATTAGGAATTATTCGACAATGCCTTATGTTCTACGTTGTCTATTTCAAACAGATTTTAATTTTTTAGTAACGCGCAATGACTATTTTGCATTTGTTTTCTTATGCGAGGTCAAATAGTATTGACCAAGTACTCCAAAATATATATCTCTATACCCATAAATATTGAGGTACGTAATAACTATTTTAAATTAGTTGAATTTAACTTGTGCCGTAATTAACTTGATCTAGAAATTTCCGGGTTGAATTTTAAAGTCAAGTTAATTTAGGTATTATTCGATAATGACTCATGTTGTACTTTCTATATTTAAAATTATACATATTTTAACTTTTTAGTAACGAGTAGTGACGGTTGTGCATTTGTTTTCTTTTGCGAGGCCTAATTGTATTGACCAAGTACTCCCCAATACATATCTCCACACCCTTACATATTTAGGTACGTAACAATTATTTTGGATTTTTTATATTTGTCTTGGGACATAATTAACTTGAGCTTGAAATTTCCGGGGTTCAATTTCAAGGTCAAGTTAATTAGGAATTATTCGACAATACCTTATGTTCTACGTTGTCTATTTCAAACAGATTTTAATTTTTTGGTAACGCGTAATGACTATTTTGTTTTTATTTTCTTTTGCGAGGTGTAATGGTATTGACCAAGTACTCCCAAATACATATCTCTACACCCATAAATATTGAGGTACGTAATAACTATTTTGAATTTGGTGAATTTAACTTGTACCGTAATTAACTTGATCTAGAAATTTTCGGGTTGAATTTTAAAGTCAAGTTAATTTAGTTATTATTCGATAATGATTCATGTTGTACTTTGTATATTTCAAATTATACATATTTTAACTTTTTAGTAACGAGTAGTAACGGTTGTGCATTTTTTTTTCTTTTGCGAGGCCTAATTGTATTAACCAAGTACTCCCCAATACATATCTCCACACCCTTACATATTGAGGTACGTAACAATTATTTTGGATTTCGTATATTTGTCTTGGGACGTAATTAACTTGAGCTTGAAATTTCCCGGGTTCAATTTTAAGGTCAAGTTAATTAGGAATTATTCGACCATGCCTTATGTTCTACGTTGTCTATTTCAAACAAATTTTAATTTTTTAGCAACTCGTAATGACTATTTTGCATTTGTTTTCTTATGCGATGTCAAATGGTATTGACCAAGTACTCCCAAATACATATATCTACACCCATAAATAATGAGGTACGTAATAACTATTTTAAATTTGGTGAATTTAACTTGTGCCGTAATTAACTTGATCTAGAAATTTCCGGGTTGAATTTTAAAGTCCAGTTAATTTAGGTATTATTCGATAATGACTCATGTTGTACTTTGTCTATTTCAAATTATACATATTTTAACTTTTGAGTAACGAGTAGTGACGGTTGTGCATTTGTTTTCTTTTGCGAGGCCTAATTGTATTGACCAAGTACTCCCCAATACATATCTCCACACCCTTACATATTGAGGTACGTAACAATTATTTTAGATATTTTGTATTTGTCGTGGGACATAATTAACTTGAGCTTGAAATTTCTCGGGTTTAATTTCAAGGTCAAGTTAATTAGGAATTATTCGACAATGCCTTATGTTCTACATTGTCTATTTCAAACAGATTTTAATTTTTTAGTAACGCGTAATAACTATTTTGCTTTTGTCTTCTTTTCCGAAGTGTAATGGTATTGACCAAGTACTCCAAAATACATATCTCTACACGCATAAATATTGAGGTACGTAATAACTATTTTAAATTTGGTGAATTTAACTTGTGTCGTAATTAACTTAATCTTGAAATTCCCCGGGTTCAATTTTAAAGTCAAGTTAATTTAGGTATTATTCAATAATGACTCATGTTGTACTTTGTATATTTCAAATTATACATATTTTAACTTTTTAGTAACGAGTAGTGACGGTTGTGCATTTGTTTTCTTTTGCGAGGCCTAATTGTATTAACCAAGTACTCCCCAATACATATCTCCACACCCTTACATATTGTGGTACGTAACAATTATTTTGGATTTCGTATATTTTTCTTGGGACGTAATTAACTTGAGCTTGAAAATTCTCGGGTTCAATTTCATGGTTAAGTTAATTAGGAATTATTCGACAATGCCTTATGTTCTACGTTGTCTATTTCAAACAGATTTTAATTTTTTAGTAACGCGCAATGACTATTTTGCTTTTGTTTTCTTATGCGAGGTCAAATAGTATTGACCAAGTACTCCAAAATATATATCTCTATACCAATAAATATTCTGGTACGTAATAACTATTTTAAATTTGGTGAATTTAACTTGTGCCTTAATTAACTTAATCTTGAAATTCCCCGGGTTCAATTTTAAAGTCAAGTTAATTTAGGTATTATTCGATAATGACTCATGTTGTACTTTGTATATTTCAAATTATACATATTTTAACATTTTAGTAACGAGTAGTGACGGTTGTGCATTTGTTTTCTTTTGCGAGGCCTAATTGTATTGACCAAGTACTCCGCAATACGTATCTCCACACACTTACATATTGAGGTACGTAACAATTATTTTGGATTTCGTATATTTTTCTTGGGACGTAATTAACTTGAGCTTGAAATTTTCCGGGTTCAATTTCAAGGTCAAGTTAATTAGGAATTATTCGACCATGCCTTATGTTCTACGTTGTCTATTTCAAACAGATTTTAATTTTTTAGTAACGCGTAATGACTATTTTGCTTTTGTTTTCTTTTGCGAGGTCTAATGGTATTGACCAAATACTCCCAAATACATATCTCTACACCCATTAATATTCTGGTACGTAATAACTATTTTAAATTTGGTGAATTTAACTTGTGCCGTAATTAACTTGATCTAGAAATTTCCGGGTTGAATTTTAAAGTCCAGTTAATTTAGGTATTATTCGATAATGACTCATGTTGTACTTTGTCTATTTCAAATTATACATATTTTAACTTTTGAGTAACGAGTAGTGACGGTTGTGCATTTGTTTTCTTTTGCGAGGCCTAATTGTATTGACCAAGTACTCCCCAATACATATCTCCACACCCTTACATATTGAGGTACGTAACAATTATTTTAGATATTTTGTATTTGTCGTGGGACATAATTAACTTGAGCTTGAAATTTCTCGGGTTTAATTTCAAGGTCAAGTTAATTAGGAATTATTCGACAATGCCTTATGTTCTACATTGTCTATTTCAAACAGATTTTAATTTTTTAGTAACGCGTAATAACTATTTTGCTTTTGTCTTCTTTTCCGAAGTGTAATGGTATTGACCAAGTACTCCAAAATACATATCTCTACACCCATAAATATTGAGGTACGTAATAACTATTTTAAATTTGGTGAATTTAACTTGTGTCGTAATTAACTTAATCTTGAAATTCCCCGGGTTCAATTTTAAAGTCAAGTTAATTTAGGTATTATTCAATAATGACTCATGTTGTACTTTGTATATTTCAAATTATACATATTTTAACTTTTTAGTACCGAGTAGTGACGGTTGTGCATTTGTTTTCTTTTGCGAGGCCTAATTGTATTAACCAAGTACTCCCCAATACATATCTCCACACCCTTACATATTGTGGTACGTAACAATTATTTTGGATTTCGTATATTTTTCTTGGGACGTAATTAACTTGAGCTTGAAAATTCTCGGGTTCAATTTCATGGTTAAGTTAATTAGGAATTATTCGACAATGCCTTATGTTCTACGTTGTCTATTTCAAAAAGATTTTAATTTTTTAGTAACGCGCAATGACTATTTTGCTTTTGTTTTCTTTTGCGAGGTCTAATGGTATTGACCAAGTACTCCAAAATATATATCTCTATACCCGTAAATATTCTGGTAGGTAATAACTATTTTAAATTTGGTGAATTTAACTTGTGCCTTAATTAACTTAATCTTGAAATTCCCCAGGTTCAATTTTAAAGTCAAGTTAATTTAGGTATTATTCGATAATGACTCATGTTGTACGTTGTATATTTCAAATTATACATATTTTAACATTTTAGTAACGAGTAGTGACGGTTGTGCATTTGTTTTCTTTTGCGAGGCCTAATTGTATTGACCAAGTACTCCGCAATACGTATCTCCACACACTTACATATTGAGGTACGTAACAATTATTTTGGATTTCGTATATTTTTCTTGGGATGTAATTAACTTGAGCTTGAAATTTTCCGGGTTCAATTTCAAGGTCAAGTTAATTAGGAATTATTCGACCATGCCTTATGTTCTACGTTGTCTATTTCAAACAGATTTTAATTTTTTAGTAACGCGTAATGACTATTTTGCTTTTGTTTTCTTTTGCGAGGTCTAATGGTATTGACCAAATACTCCCAAATACATATCTCTACACCCATTAATATTGAGGTACGTAATAACTATTTTAAATTTGGTGAATTTAACTTGTGCCGTAATTAACTTGATCTAGAAATTTCCGGGTTGAATTTTAAAGTCCAGTTAATTTAGGTATTATTCGATAATGACTCATGTTGTACTTTGTCTATTTCAAATTATACATATTTTAATATTTTAGTAACGAGTAGTGACGGTTGTGCATTATTTTTCTTTTGCGAGGCCTAATTGTATTGACCAAGTACTCCCCAATACATATCTCCACACCCTTACATATTGAGGTACGTAACAATTATTTTAGATTTTTTATATTTGTCTTGGGACATAATTAACTTGAGCTTGAAATTTTCCGGGTTCAATTTCAAGGTCAAGTTAATTAGTAATTATTTGACCATGCCTTATGTTCTACGTTGTCTATTTCAAACAGATTTTAATTTTTTAGTAACGCGTAATGACTATTTTGCTTTTGTTTTCTTTTGCGAGGTCTAATGGTATTGACCAAATACTCTCAAATACATATCTCTACACCCATTAATATTGAGGTACGTAATAACTATTTTAAATTTGGTAAATTTAACTTGTGCCGTAATTAACTTGATCTAGAAATTTCCGGGTTGAATTTTAAAGTCCAGTTAATTTAGGTATTATTCGATAATGACTCATGTTGTACTTTGTCTATTTCAAATTATACATATTTTAATATTTTAGTAACGAGTAGTGACGGTTGTGCATTATTTTTCTTTTGCGAGGCCTAATTGTATTGACCAAGTACTCCCCAATACATATCTCCACACCCTTACATATTGAGGTACGTAACAATTATTTTAGATTTTTTATATTTGTCTTGGAACATAATTAACTTGAGCTTGAAATTTCCGGGGTTCAATTTCAAGGTCAAGTTGATTAGGAATTATTCGACAATACCTTATGTTCTACGTTGTCTATTTCAAAAAGATTTTAATTTTTTAGTAACGCGTAATGACTATTTTGTTTTTGTTTTCTTTTGCGAGGTCTAATGGTATTGACCAAGTACTCCCAAATACATATCTCTACACCCATAAATATTGAGGTACGTAATAACTATTTTAAATTTGGTGAATTTAACTTGTGCCGTAATTAACTTGATCTAGAAATTTCCGGGTTGAATTTTAAAGTCCAGTTAATTTAGGTATTATTCGATAATGACTCATGTTGTACATTGTCTATTTCAAATTATACATATTTTAACTTTTTAGTAACGAGTAGTGACGGTTGTGCATTTGTTTTCTTTTGTGAGGCCTAATTGTATTAACCAAGTACTCCCCAATACATATCTCCACACCCTTACATATTGTGGTACGTAACAATTATTTTGGATTTCGTATATTTTTCTTGGGACGTAATTAACTTGAGCTTGAAAATTCTCGGGTTCAATTTCATGGTTAAGTTAATTAGGAATTATTCGACAATGCCTTATGTTCTACGTTGTCTATTTCAAACAGATTTTAATTTTTTAGTAACGCGCAATGACTATTTTGCTTTTGTTTTCTTATGCGAGGTCAAATAGTATTGACCAAGTACTCCAAAATATGTATCTCTATACCCATAAATATTGTGGTACGTAATAACTATTTTAAATTTGGTGAATTTAACTTGTGCCTTAATTAACTTAATCTTGAAATTCCCCGGGTTCAATTTTAAAGTCAAGTTAATTTAGGTATTATTCGATAATAACTCAAGTTGTACTTTGTATATTTCAAATTATACATATTTTAACATTTTAGTAACGAGTAGTGACGGTTGTGCATTTGTTTTCTTTTGCGAGGCCTAATTGTATTGACCAAGTACTCCCCAATACATATCTCCACACCCTTACATATTGAGGTACGTAACAATTATTTTAGATATTTTGTATTTGTCTTGGGACATAATTAACTTGAGCTTGAAATTTCTCGGGTTTAATTTCAAGGTCAAGTTAATTAGGAATTATTCGACAATGCCTTATGTTCTACGTTGTCTATTTCAAACAGATTTTAATTTTTTAGTAACGCGTAATGACTATTTTGCTTTTGTCTTCTTTTCCGAAGTGTAATGGTATTGACCAAGTACTCCAAAATACATATCTCTACACGCATAAATATTGAGGTACGTAATAACTATTTTAAATTTGGTGAATATAACTTGTGCCGTAATTAACTTGATCTTTAAATTCCCCGAGTTCAATTTTAAAAGTAAAGTTAATTTAGGTATTATTCGATAATGACTCATGTTGCACTTTGTATATTTCAAATTATACATATTTTAACATTTTAGTAACGAGTAGTGACGGTTTTGCATTTGTTTTCTTTTGCGAGGCCTAATTGTATTGACCAAGTACTCCCTCATACATATCTCCACACCCTAACATATTGTGGTACGTAACAATTATTTTGGATTTCGTATATTTTTCTTGGGACGTAATTAACTTGAGCTTGAAAATTCTCGGGTTCAATTTCATGGTCATGTTAATTAGGAATTATTCGACAATGCCTTATGTTCTACGTTGTCTATTTCAAACAGATTTTAATTTTTTAGTAACGCGTAATGAATATTTTGCTTTTGTCTTCTTATGCGAGGTCAAATGGTATTGACCAAGTACTCCAAAATATATATCTCTATACCCATAAATATTGAGGTACGTAATAACTATTTTAAATTTGGTGAATTTATTTTATGCCGTAATTAACTTGATCTTGAAATTTCCCGGGTTTATTTTTAAAGTCAAGTTAATTTAGTTATTATTCGATAATGACTCATGTTGTACTTTGTCTATTTCAAATTATACATATTTTAACTTTTTAGTAACGAGTAGTGACGGTTGTGCATTTTTTTTCATTTACGAGGCCTAATTGTATTAACCAAGTACTCCTCAATACATATCTCCACACCCTTACATATTGAGGTACGTAACAATTATTTTAGATATTTTGTATTTGTCTTGGGACATAATTAACTTGAGCTTGAAATTTCTCGGGTTTAATTTCAAGGTCAAGTTAATTAGGAATTATTCGACAATGCCTTATGTTCTACGTTGTCTATTTCAAACAGATTTTAATTTTTTAGTAACGCGTAATGACTATTTTGCTTTTGTTTTCTTTTGCGAGGTCTAATGGTACTGACAAAGTACTCCAAAATACATATCTCTACACGCATAAATATTGAGGTACGTAATAACTATTTTAAATTTGGTGAATTTAACGTGTGCCGTAATTAACTTGATCTTGAAATTCCCCGGGTTCAATTTTAAAGTCAAGTTAATTTAGGTATTATTCGATAATGACTCATGTTGTACTTTTTATATTTCAAATTATACATATTTTAACTTTTTAGTAACGAGTAGTGACGGTTGTGCATTTGTTTTCTTTTGCGAGGCCTAATTGTATTGACCAAGTACTCCCCAATACATATCTCCACACCCTTACATATTGAGGTACGTAATAATTATTTTGGATTTCGTATATTTGTCTTGGGACGTAATTAACATGAGATTGAAATTTCCCGGGTTCAATTTCAAGGTCAAGTTAATTAGGAATTATTGGACAATGTTTTATGTTCTACGTTGTCTATTTCAAACAGATTTTAATTTTTTAGTAACGCGTAATGACTATTTTGCTTTTGTTTTCTTATGCGAGGTCAAATGGTATTGATCAAGTACTCCAAAATATATATCTTTATACCCATAAATATTGAGGTACGTAATAACTATTTTAAATTTGGTGAATTTATTTTATGCCGTAATTAACTTGATCTTGAAATTCCCCGGGTTCAATTTTAAAGTCAAGTTAATTTAGATATTATTCGATAATGACTCATGTTGTACTTTGTCTATTTCAAATTATACATATTTTAACATTTTAGTAACGAGTAGTGACGGTTGTGCATTTGTTTTCTTTTGCGAGGCCTAATTGTATTAACCAAGTACTCCCCAATACATATCTCCACACCCTTACATATTGTGGTACGTAACAATTATTTTGGAGTTCGTATATTTGTCTTGGGACATAATAAACTTGAGCTTGAAATTTTCCGGGTTCAATTTCAAGGTCAAGTTAATTACGAATTATTCGACCATGCCTTATGTTCTACGTTGTCTATTTCAAACAGATTTTAATTTTTTAGCAACTCGTAATGACTATTTTGCTTTTGTTTTCTTATGCGAGGTCAAATGGTATTGACAAGGTACTCCAAAATATATATCTCTACACCCATAAATATTGAGGTACGTAATAACTATTTTAAATTTGGTGAATTTATCTTGGGCCGTAATTAACTTGATCTTGAAATTCCATGGGTTCAATTTTAAAGTCAAGTTAAGTTAGGTATTATTCGGTAATGACCCATGTTGTACTTTGTATATTTCAGATTATACATATTTTAACATTTTAATAACGAGTAGTGACGGTTGTGCATTTTTTTTCTTTTGCGAGGCCTAATTGTATTGACCAAGTACTCCCTAATACATATCTCCACACCCTTACATATTGAGGTACGTAACAATTATTTTGGATTTCGTATATTTGTCTTGGGACGTAATTAACTTGAGCTTGAAATTTCCCGGGTTCAATTTCAAGGTCAAGTTAATTAGGATTTATTCGACCATGCCTTATGTTCTACGTTGTCTATTTCAAACAAATTTTAATTTTTTAGTAACGCGTAATGACTATTTTGCTTTTATTTTCTTTTGCGAGGTCTAGTGGTATTGACCAAGTACTCCAAAATACATATCTCTACACGCATAAATATTGAGGTACGTAATAACTATTTTAAATTTGGTAAATTTAACTTGTGCCGTAATTAACTTGATCTTGAAATTTCCGGGTTGAATTCTAAAGTCAAGTTAATTTAGATATTATTCGATATTGACTCATGTTGTACTTTGTCTATTTCAAATTATACATATTTGAACTTTTTAGTAACGAGTAGTGATGGTTGTGCATTTGTTTTCTATTGCGCGGCCTAATTGTTTTGACCAAGTACTCCCCAATACATATCTCCACACCCTTACATATTGAGGTACGTAACAATTATTTTGGATTTCGTATATTTGTCTTGGGACGTAATTAACTTGAGCTTGAAATTTCCCGGGTTCAATTTCAAGGTCAAGTTAATTAGGATTTATTCGACCATGCCTTATGTTCTACGTTGTCTATTTCAAACAAATTTTAATTTTTTAGTAACGCGTAATGACTATTTTGCTTTTATTTTCTTTTGCGAGGTCTAGTGGTATTGACCAAGTACTCCAAAATACATATCTCTACACGCATAAATATTGAGGTACGTAATAACTATTTTAAATTTGGTAAATTTAACTTGTGCCGTAATTAACTTGATCTTGAAATTTCCGGGTTGAATTCTAAAGTCAAGTTAATTTAGGTATTATTCGATATTGACTCATGTTGTACTTTGTCTATTTCAAATTATACATATTTGAACTTTTTAGTAACGAGTAGTGATGGTTGTGCATTTGTTTTCTATTGCGCGGCCTAATTGTATTGACCAAGTACTCCCCAATACAAATCTCCACACCCTTACATATTGAGGTACGTAACAATTATTTTGGATTTCGTATATTTTTCTTGGGACGTAATTAACTTGAGCTTGAAATTTCCCGGGTTCAATTTCAAGGTCAAGTTAATTAGGAATTATTCGACAATGCCTTATGTTCTACGTTGTCTATTCCAAACAGATTTTAATTTTTTAGCATCTCGTAATGACTATTTTGCTTTTATTTTCTTATGCGATGTAAAATGGTATTGACCAAGTACTCCCGAATACATATATCTACACCCATAAATATTGAGGTACGTAATAACTATTTTAAATTTGGTGATTTTATCTTGTGCAGTAATTAACTTGATCTTGAAATTCCCCGGGTTCAATTTTAAAGTCAAGTTAATTTAGGTATTATTCGATAATGATTCATGTTGTACTTTGTCTATTTCAAATTATACATATTTTAACTTTTTAGTAACGAGTAGTGACGGTTGTGCATTTGTTTTCTTTTGCGAGGTTTAATTGTATTGACCAAGTACTCAAAAATACATATCTCCACACCCTTACATATTGAGGTACGTAACAATTATTTTGGATTTCGTATATTTGTCTTTGGACGTAATTAAGTTGAGATTGAAATTTTCCGGGTTCAATTTCAAGGTCAAGTTAATTAGGAATTATTCGACCATACCTTATGTTCTACGTTGTCTATTTCAAACAAATTTTAATTTTTTAGTTACGTGTAATGACTATTTTGTTTTTGTTTTCTTTTGCGAGGTTTAATTGTATTGACCAAGTACTCAAAAATACATATCTCCACACCCTTACATATTGAGGTACGTAACAATTATTTTAGATTTTTTATATTTGTCTTGGGACGTAATTAACATGAGCTTGAAATTTCCCGGGTTCAATTTCAATGTCAAGTTAATTAGGAATTATTCGACAATGCCTTAAATTCTACGTTGTCTATTTCATATAGATTTTAATTTTTTAGCAACTCGTAATGACTATTTTGCTTTTGTTTTCTTATGCGAGGTCAAATGGTATTGACCAAGTACTCCCAAATACATATCTCTACACTTATAAATATTGAGGTACGTAATAACTATTTTAAATTTGGTGATTTTATCTTGTGCAGTAATTAACTTGATCTTGAAATTCCCCGGGTTCAATTTTAAAGTCAAGTTAATTTAGGTATTATTCGATAATGATTCATGTTGTACTTTGTCTATTTCAAATTATACATATTTTAACTTTTTAGTAACGAGTAGTGACGGTTGTGCATTTGTTTTCTTTTGCGAGGTTTAATTGTATTGACCAAGTACTCAAAAATACATATCTCCACACCCTTACATATTGAGGTACGTAACAATTATTTTGGATTTCGTATATTTGTCTTTGGACGTAATTAAGTTGAGATTGAAATTTTCCGGGTTCAATTTCAAGGTCAAGTTAATTAGGAATTATTCGACCATACCTTATGTTCTACGTTGTCTATTTCAAACAAATTTTAATTTTTTAGTTACGTGTAATGACTATTTTGTTTTTGTTTTCTTTTGCGAGGTTTAATTGTATTGACCAAGTACTCAAAAATACATATCTCCACACCCTTACATATTGAGGTACGTAACAATTATTTTAGATTTTTTATATTTGTCTTGGGACGTAATTAACATGAGCTTGAAATTTCCCGGGTTCAATTTCAATGTCAAGTTAATTAGGAATTATTCGACAATGCCTTATGTTCTACGTTGTCTATTTCAAACAGATTTTAATTTTTTAGAAACGCGTAATGACTATTTTGCTTTTGTTTTCTTTTGCGAGGTCTAATGGTATTGACCAAGTACTCCAAAATATATATCTCTACACCCATAAATATTGAGGTACGTAATAACTATTTTAAATTTGGTAAATTTAACTTGTGCCGTAATTAACTTGATCTTGAAATTTCCGGGTTGAATTTTAAAGTCAAGTTAATTTAGGTATTATTCGATATTGACTCATGTTGTACTTTGTCTATTTCAAATTATACATATTTTAACTTTTTAATAACGAGAAGTGACGGTTGTGCATTTGTTTTCTTTTGCGAGGCCTAATTGTATTGACCAAGTACTCCCAAATACATATCTCCACACGCTTACATATTGAGGTACGAAACAATTATTTTGAATTTCGTATATTTGTCTTGGGACATAATTAACTTGAGCTTGAAATTTCCCGGGTTCAATTTCAAGGTCAAGTTAATTAGGAATTATTCGACCATGCCTTATGTTCTACGTTGTCTATTTCAAAAAAAATTTAATTTTTTAGTAACGTGTAATGACTATTTTGTTTTTGTTTTCTTTTGCGAGGTCTAATTGTATTGACCAAGTACTCCAAAATACATATCTCCACACCCTTACATATTGAGGTACGTAACAATTATTTTAGATTTTTTATATTTGTCTTGGGACGTAATTAACTTGAGCTTGAAATTTCCCGGGTTCAATTTCAATGTCAAGTTAATTTGGAATTATTCGACAATGCCTTATGTTCTACGTTGTCTATTTCAAACAGATTTTAATTTTTTAGTAACGCGTAATGACTATTTTGCTTTTGTTTTCTTTTGCGAGGTCAAATGGTATTGACCAAGTACTCCAAAATACATATCTCTACACCCATAAATATTGAGGTACGTAATAACTATTTTAAATTTGGTGAATTTATCTTGTGCCGTAATTAACTTGATCTTGAAATTCTCCGGGTTCAATTTTAAAGTCAAGTTAATTTAGATATTATTCGATAATGACTCATGTTGTACTTTGTCTATTTCAAATTATACATATTTTAACTTTTTAGTAACGAGTAGTGACGGTTGTGCATTTGTTTTCTTTAGCGAGGCCTAATTGTATTGACCAAGTACTCCCCAATACATATCTCCACAGCCTGACATATTGATGTACGTAACAATTTTTTTGGATTTCGTATATTTGTTTTGGGACGTAATTAACTTGAGCTTGAAATTTCCCGGGTTCAATTTCTAGGTCAAGTTAATTAGGAATTATTCGACCATGCCTTATGTTCTACGTTGTCTATTTCAAACAAGTTTTAATTTTTTAGCAACTCGTATTGACTATTTTGCCTTTGTTTTCTTATGCGAGGTCAAATGGTATTGACCAAGTACTCCCAAATACATATCTCTACATGCATAAATATTGAGGTACGTAATAACTATTTTAAATTTGGTGAATTTAACTTGTGCCGTAATTAACTTGAGCTTGAATTACCCGGGTTCAATTTTAAAGTCAAGTTAATTTAGGTATTATTCTATAATGACTCATGTTGTACTTTGTATATTTCAAATTATACATATTTTAACATTTTAGTAACGAGTAGTGACGGTTGTGCATTTATTTTCTTTTGCGAGGCCTAATTGTATTGACCAAGTACTCCCAAATACATATGTCCACACCATTTCATATTGAGGTACGTAACAATTATTTTAGATTTTTTATATTTGTCTTGGGAAGTAATTAACTTGAGCTTGAAATTTCCCGGGTTCAATTTCAAGGTCAAGATAATTAGGAATTATTCGACAATACCTTATGATCTACGTTGTCTATTTCAAATAGATTTTTATTTTTTGGTAACGCGTAACGACTATTTTGTTTTTGTTTTCTTTTGCGAGGCCTAATTGTATTGACCAAGTACTCCCAAATACATATCTCCACCCCCTTACATATTGAGGTACGAAACAATTATTCTGAGTTTCGTATATTTGTCTTGGGACATAATTAACTTGAGCTTGAAATTTCCCGGGTTCAATTTCAAGGTCAAGTTAATTAGGAATTATTCGACAATGCCTTATGTTCTAAGTTGTCTATTTCGAACAGATTTTAATTTTTTAGTAACGCGTAATGACTATTTTGCTTTTGTTTTCTTTTGCGAGGTCTAATGGTATTGACCAAGTACTCCCGAATACAAATATCTACACCCATAAATATTGAGGTACGTAATAACTATTTTAAATTTGGTGATTTTATCTTGTGCAGTAATTAACTTGATCTTGAAATTCCCCGGGTTCAATTTTAAAGTCAAGTTAATTTAGGTATTATTCGATAATGACTCATGTTGTACTTTGTCTATTTCAAATTATACATATTTTAACTTTTTAGTAACGAGTAGTGACGGTTGTGCATTTGTTTTCTTTTGCGAGGCCTAATTGTATTGACCAAGTACTCCCCAATACATATCTCCACTCCCTTACATATTGAGGTACAGAACAATTATTTTGGATTTCGTATATTTGTCTTTGGACGTAATTAACTTGAGATTGAAATTTTCCGGGTTCAATTTCAAGGTCAAGTTAATTAGGAATTATTCGACCATGCCTTATGTTCTACGTTGTCTATTTCAAAACAATTTTAATTTTTTAGTAACGTGTAATGACTATTTTGTTTTTGTTTTCTTTTGCGAGGTCTAATTCTATTGACCAAGTACTCCAAAATACATATCTCCACACCCTTACATATTGAGGTACGTAACAATTATTTTAGATTTTTAATATTTGTCTTGGGACGTAATTAACTTGAGCTTGAAATTTCCCGGGTTCAATTTCAAGGTCAAGTTAATTAGGAATTATTCGACAATGCCTTATGTTCTACGTTGTCTATTTCAAACCGATTATAATTTTTTAGTAACGCGTAATGACTATTTTGCTTTTGTTTTCTTTTGCGAGGTCTAATGGTATTGACCAAGTACTCCAAAATACATATCTCTACACCCATAAATATTGAGGTACGTAATAACTATTTTAAATTTGGTAAATTTAACTTGTGCCGTAATTAACTTGATCTTGAAATTTTCGGGTTGAATTTTAAAGTCAAGTTAATTTAGGTATTATTCGATAATGACTCATATTGTACTTTTTATATTTCAAATTATACATATTTTAACATTTTAGTAACGAGTAGTGACGGTTGTGCATTTTTTTTCTTTTGCGAGGCCTAATTGTATTGACCAAGTACTCCCAAATACATATCTCCACACCCTTACATATTGAGGTACGAAACAATTATTCTGAATTTCGTATATTTGTCTTGGGACATAATTAACTTGAGCTTGAAATTTCCCGGGTTCAATTTCAAGGTCAAGTTAATTAGAAATTATTCGACAATGCCTTATGTTCTACGTTGTCTATTTCGAACAGATTTTAATTTTTTAGTTACGCGTAATGACTATTTTGCTTTTGTTTTCTTTTGCGAGGTCTAATGGTATTGACCAAGTACTCCAAAATACATATCTCTACACCCATAAATATTGAGGTACGTAATAACTATTTTAAATTTTGTGAATTTAACTTGTGGCGTAATTAACTTGATCTTGAAATTCCCCGGGTTCAATTTTAAAGTCAAGTTAATTTAGGTATTATTCGATAATGACACATGTTGTACTTTGTCTATTTTAAATTATATATATTTTAACTTTTTAGTAACGAGTAGGTACGGTTGTGCATTTGTTTTCTTTTGCGAGGCCTAATTGTATTGACCAAGTACTCTCCAATACATATCTCCACACCCTTACATATTGAGATACGTAACAATTATTTTGGATTTCGTATATTTGTCTTTGGACGTAATTAACTTGAGCTTGAAATTTCCCGGGTTCAATTTCAAGGTCAAGATAATTAGGAATTATTCGACAATACCTTATGTTCTACGTTGTCTATTTCAAACAGATTTTAATTTTTTGGTAACGCGCAACGACTATTTTATTTTTGTTTTCTTTTGCGAGGTCTAATGGTATTGACCAAGTACTCCCAAATACATATCTCTACACCCATAAATATTGAGGTACGTAATAACTATTTTAAATTTGGTGAATTTATCTTGTGCCGTAATTAACTTGATCTTGAAATTTCCCGGGTTCAATTTTAAAGTCAAGTTAATTTAGGTATTATTCGATAATGACTCATGTTGTACTTTGTCTATTTCAAATTATACATATTTTAACTTTTTAGTAACGAGTAGTGACGGTTGTGCATTTGTTTTCTTTTGCGAGGCCTAATTGTATTGACCAAGTACTCCCCAATACATATCTCCACTCCCTTACATATTGAGGTACAGAACAATTATTTTGGATTTCGTATATTTGTCTTTGGACGTAATTAACTTGAGATTGAAATTTTCCGGGTTCAATTTCAAGGTCAAGTTAATTAGGAATTATTCGACCATGCCTTATGTTCTACGTTGTCTATTTCAAAACAATTTTAATTTTTTAGTAACGTGTAATGACTATTTTGTTTTTGTTTTCTTTTGCGAGGTCTAATTCTATTGACCAAGTACTCCAAAATACATATCTCCACACCCTTACATATTGAGGTACGTAATAATTATTTTAGATTTTTAATATTTGTCTTGGGACGTAATTAACTTGAGCTTGAAATTTCCCGGGTTCAATTTCAAGGTCAAGTTAATTAGGAATTATTCGACAATGCCTTATGTTCTACGTTGTCTATTTCAAACCGATTATAATTTTTTAGTAACGCGTAATGACTATTTTGCTTTTGTTTTCTTTTGCGAGGTCTAATGGTATTGACCAAGTACTCCAAAATACATATCTCTACACCCATAAATATTGAGGTACGTAATAACTATTTTAAATTTGGTAAATTTAACTTGTGCCGTAATTAACTTGATCTTGAAATTTTCGGGTTGAATTTTAAAGTCAAGTTAATTTAGGTATTATTCGATAATGACTCATATTGTACTTTTTATATTTCAAATTATACATATTTTAACATTTTAGTAACGAGTAGTGACGGTTGTGCATTTTTTTTCTTTTGCGAGGCCTAATTGTATTGACCAAGTACTCCCAAATACATATCTCCACACCCTTACATATTGAGGTACGAAACAATTATTCTGAATTTCGTATATTTGTCTTGGGACATAATTAACTTGAGCTTGAAATTTCCCGGGTTCAATTTCAAGGTCAAGTTAATTAGAAATTATTCGACAATGCCTTATGTTCTACGTTGTCTATTTCGAACAGATTTTAATTTTTTAGTTACGCGTAATGACTATTTTGCTTTTGTTTTCTTTTGCGAGGTCTAATGGTATTGACCAAGTACTCCAAAATACATATCTCTACACCCATAAATATTGAGGTACGTAATAACTATTTTAAATTTTGTGAATTTAACTTGTGGCGTAATTAACTTGATCTTGAAATTCCCCGGGTTCAATTTTAAAGTCAAGTTAATTTAGGTATTATTCGATAATGACACATGTTGTACTTTGTCTATTTTAAATTATATATATTTTAACTTTTTAGTAACGAGTAGCGACGGTTGTGCATTTGTTTTCTTTTGCGAGGCCTAATTGTATTGACCAAGTACTCTCCAATACATATCTCCACACCCTTACATATTGAGATACGTAACAATTATTTTGGATTTCGTATATTTGTCTTTGGACGTAATTAACTTGAGCTTGAAATTTCCCGGGTTCAATTTCAAGGTCAAGATAATTAGGAATTATTCGACAATACCTTATGTTCTACGTTGTCTATTTCAAACAGATTTTAATTTTTTGGTAACGCGCAACGACTATTTTATTTTTGTTTTCTTTTGCGAGGTCTAATGGTATTGACCAAGTACTCCCAAATACATATCTCTACACCCATAAATATTGAGGTACGTAATAACTATTTTAAATTTGGTGAATTTATCTTGTGCCGTAATTAACTTGATCTTGAAATTTCCCGGGTTCAATTTTAAAGTCAAGTTAATTTAGGTATTATTCGATAATGACTCATGTTGTACTTTGTCTATTTCAAATTATACATATTTTAACTTTTTAGTAACGAGTAGTGACGGTTGTGCATTTGTTTTCTTTTGCGAGGCCTAATTGTATTGACCAAGTACTCCCCAATACATATCTCCACTCCCTTACATATTGAGGTACAGAACAATTATTTTGGATTTCGTATATTTGTCTTTGGACGTAATTAACTTGAGATTGAAATTTTCCGGGTTCAATTTCAAGGTCAAGTTAATTAGGAATTATTCGACCATGCCTTATGTTCTACGTTGTCTATTTCAAAACAATTTTAATTTTTTAGTAACGTGTAATGACTATTTTGTTTTTGTTTTCTTTTGCGAGGTCTAATTCTATTGACCAAGTACTCCAAAATACATATCTCCACACCCTTACATATTGAGGTACGTAACAATTATTTTAGATTTTTAATATTTGTCTTGGGACGTAATTAACTTGAGCTTGAAATTTCCCGGGTTCAATTTCAATGTCAAGTTAATTAGTAATTATTCGACAATGCCTTATGTTCTACGTTGTCTATTTCAAACAGATTTTAATTTTTTAGTAACGCGTAATGACTATTTTGCTTTTGTTTTCTTTTGCGAGGTCTAATGGTATTGACCAAGTACTCCAAAATACATATCTCTACACCCATAAATATTGAGGTACGTAATAACTATTTTAAATTTGGTAAATTTAACTTGTGCCGTAATTAACTTGATCTTGAAATTTTCGGGTTGAATTTAAATGTCAAGTTAATTTAGGTATTATTCGATATTGACTCATGTTGTACTTTGTCTATTTCAAATTATACATATTTTAACTTTTTAGTAACGAGTAGTGACGGTTGTGCATTTGTTTTCTTTTGCGAGGCCTAATTGTATTAACCAAGTACTCCCCAATACATATCTCCACACCCTTACATATTGAGGTACGTAACAATTATTTTAGATTTTTTATATTTGTCTTGGGACGTAATACTCTTGTGCTTGAAATTTCCCGGGTTCAATTTCAAGGTCAAGTTAATTAGGAATTATTCGACCATGCCTTATGTTCTACGTTGTCTATTTCAAACAGATTTTAATTTTTCAGTAACGCGTAATGACTATTTTGCTTTTGTTTTCTTTTGCGAGGTCTAATGGTATTGACCAAGTACTCCAAAATACATATCTCTACACGCTTAAATATTGAGGTACGTAATAACTATTTTAAATTTGGTGAATTTAACTTGTGCAGTAATTAACTTGATCCTGAAATTCCCCGGGTTCAATTTTAAAGTCAAGTTAATTTAGGTATTATTCGATAATGACTCATATTGTATTTTTTATATTTCAAATTATACATATTTTAACATTTTAGTAACGAGTAGTGACGGTTGTGCATTTTTTTTCTTTTGCGAGGCCTAATTGTATTGACCAAGTACTCCCAAATACATATCTCCACACCCTTACATATTAAGGTACGAAACAATTATTCTGAATTTCGTATATTTGTCTTGGGACATAATTAACTTCAGCTTGAAATTTCCCGGGTTCAATTTCAAGGTCAAGTTAATTAGGAATTATTCGACAATGCCTTATGTTCTACGTTGTCTATTTCGAACAGATTTTAATTTTTTAGTAACGCGTAATGACTATTTTGCTTTTGTTTTCTTTTGCGAGGTCTAATGGTATTGACCAAGTACTCCAAAATACATATCTCTACACCCATAAATATTGAGGTACGTAATAACTATTTTAAATTTGGTGAATTTAACTTGTGCCGTAATTAACTTGATCTTGAAATTCCCCGGGTTCAATTTTAAAGTCAAGTTAATTTAGATATTATTCGATAATGACACATGTTGTACTTTGTCTATTTTAAATTATATATATTTTAACTTTTTAGTAACGAGTAGCGACGGTTGTGCATTTGTTTTCTTTTGCGAGGCCTAATTGTATTGACCAAGTACTCTCCAATACATATCTCCACACCCTTACATATTGAGATACGTAACAATTATTTTGGATTTCGTATATTTGTCTTTGGACGTAATTAACTTGAGCTTGAAATTTCCCGGGTTCAATTTCAAGGTCAAGATAATTAGGAATTATTCGACAATACCTTATGTTCTACGTTGTCTATTTCAAACTGATTTTAATTTTTTGGTAACGCGCAACGACTATTTTATTTTTGTTTTCTTTTGCGAGGTCTAATGGTATTGACCAAGTACTCCCAAATACATATCTCTACACCCATAAATATTGAGGTATGTAATAACTATTTTAAATTTGGTGAATTTATCTTGTGCCGTAATTAACTTGATCTTGAAATTTCCCGGGTTCAATTTTAAAGTCAAGTTAATTTAGTTATTATTCGATAATGACTCATGTTGTACTTTGTCTATTTCAAATTATACATATTTTAACTTTTTAGTAACGAGTAGTGACGGTTGTGCATTTGTTTTTTTTAGCTAGGCCTAATTGTATTGACCAAGTACTCCCCAATACATATCTCCACACCCTTACATATTGAGGTACGTAATAATTTTTTTGGATTTCAAATATTTGTCTTGAGACGTAATTAACTGAGCTTGAAATTTCCCGGGTTCAATTTCAAGGTCAAGTTAATTAGGAATTATTCGACCATGCCTTATGTTCTACGTTGTCTATTTCAAACAGATTTTAATTTTTTAGTAACGCGTAATGACTATTTTGCTTTTGTTTTCTTTTGCGAGGTCTAATGGTATTGACCAAGTACTCCAAAATACATATCTCTACACCCATAAATATTGAGGTACGTAATAACTATTTTAAATTTGGTAAATTTAACTTGTGCCGTAATTAACTTGATCTTGAAATTTTCGGGTTGAATTTAAATGTCAAGTTCATTTAGGTATTATTCGATATTGACTCATGTTGTACTTTGTCTATTTCAAATTATACATATTTTAACTTTTTAGTAACGAGTAGTGACGGTTGTGCATTTGTTTTCTTTTGCGAGGCCTAATTGTATTAACCAAGTACTCCCCAATACATATCTCCACACCCTTACATATTGAGGTACGTAACAATTATTTTAGATTTTTTATATTTGTCTTGGGACGTAATACTCTTGTGCTTGAAATTTCCCGGGTTCAATTTCAAGGTCAAGTTAATTAGGAATTATTCGACCATGCCTTATGTTCTACGTTGTCTATTTCAAACAGATTTTAATTTTTCAGTAACGCGTAATGACTAATTTGCTTTTGTTTTCTTTTGCGAGGTCTAATGGTATTGACCAAGTACTCCAAAATACATATCTCTACACGCTTAAATATTGAGGTACGTAATAACTATTTTAAATTTGGTGAATTTAACTTGTGCAGTAATTAACTTGATCTTGAAATTCCCCGGGTTCAATTTTAAAGTCAAGTTAATTTAGGTATTATTCGATAATGACTCATATTGTATTTTTTATATTTCAAATTATACATATTTTAACATTTTAGTAACGAGTAGTGACGGTTGTGCATTTTTTTTCTTTTGCGAGGCCTAAATTGTATTGACCAAGTACTCCCAAATACATATCTCCACACCCTTACATATTGAGGTACGAAACAATTATTATGAATTTCGTATATTTGTCTTGGGACATAATTAACTTGAGCTTGAAATTTCCCGGGTTCAATTTCAAGGTCAAGTTAATTAGGAATTATTCGACAATGCCTTATGTTCTACGTTGTCTATTTCGAACAGATTTTAATTTTTTAGTAACGCGTAATGACTATTTTGCTTTTGTTTTCTTTTGCGAGGTCTAATGGTATTGACCAAGTACTCCAAAATACATATCTCTACACCCATAAATATTGAGGTACGTAATAACTATTTTAAATTTGGTGAATTTAACTTGTGCCGTAATTAACTTGATCTTGAAATTCCCCGGGTTCAATTTTAAAGTCAAGTTAATTTAGATATTATTCGATAATGACACATGTTGTACTTTGTCTATTTTAAATTATATATATTTTAACTTTTTAGTAACGAGTAGCGACGGTTGTGCATTTGTTTTCTTTTGCGAGGCCTAATTGTATTGACCAAGTACTCTCCAATACATATCTCCACACCCTTACATATTGAGATACGTAACAATTATTTTGGATTTCGTATATTTGTCTTTGGACGTAATTAACTTGAGCTTGAAATTTCCCGGGTTCAATTTCAAGGTCAAGATAATTAGGAATTATTCGACAATACCTTATGTTCTACGTTGTCTATTTCAAACTGATTTTAATTTTTTGGTAACGCGCAACGACTATTTTATTTTTGTTTTCTTTTGCGAGGTCTAATGGTATTGACCAAGTACTCCCAAATACATATCTCTACACCCATAAATATTGAGGTATGTAATAACTATTTTAAATTTGGTGAATTTATCTTGTGCCGTAATTAACTTGATCTTGAAATTCCCCGGGTTCAATTTTAAAGTCAAGTTAATTTAGTTATTATTCGATAATGACTCATGTTGTACTTTGTCTATTTCAAATTATACATATTTTAACTTTTTAGTAACGAGTAGTGAAGGTTGTGCATTTGTTTTTTTTAGCTAGGCCTAATTGTATTGACCAAGTACTCCCCAATACATATCTCCACACCCTTACATATTGAGGTACGTAATAATTTTTTTGGATTTCAAATATTTGTCTTGAGACGTAATTAACTGAGCTTGAAATTTCCCGGGTTCAATTTCAAGGTCAAGTTAATTAGGAATTATTCGACCATGCCTTATGTTCTACGTTGTCTATTTCAAACAGATTTTAATTTTTTAGTAACGCGTAATGACTATTTTGCTTTTGTTTTCTTTTGCGAGGTCTAATGGTATTGACCAAGTACTCCAAAATACATATCTCTACACCCATAAATATTGAGGTACGTAATAACTATTTTAAATTTGGTAAATTTAACTTGTGCCGTAATTAACTTGATCTTGAAATTTTCGGGTTGAATTTAAATGTCAAGTTCATTTAGGTATTATTCGATATTGACTCATGTTGTACTTTGTCTATTTCAAATTATACATATTTTAACTTTTTAGTAACGAGTAGTGACGGTTGTGCATTTGTTTTCTTTTGCGAGGCCTAATTGTATTAACCAAGTACTCCCCAATACATATCTCCACACCCTTACATATTGAGGTACGTAACAATTATTTTAGATTTTTTATATTTGTCTTGGGACGTAATAC
>BRYE01000013.1:12455000-12517500 GCA_030159115.1 Actinidia arguta var. hypoleuca | reverse complement strand
ATTGACCAAGTACTCCCAAATACATATCACTACACCCATAAATATTGAGGTACGTAATAACTATTTTAAATATGGTGAATTTAACTTGTGCCGTAATTAACTTGATCTTGAAATTCTCCGGGTTCAATTTTAAAGTCAAGTTAATTTAGGTATTATTCGATAATGACTCATGTTGTACTTTGTCTATTTCAAATTATACATATTTTAACTTTTTAGTAACGAGTATTGACGGTTGTGCATTTATTTTCTTTTGCGAGGCCTAATTGTATTGACCAAGTACTCCGCAATACGTATCTCCACACACTTACATATTGAGGTACGTAACAATTATTTTGGATTTCGTATATTTTTCTTGGGACGTAATTAACTTGAGCTTGAAATTTTCCGGGTTCAATTTCAAGGTCAAGTTAATTAGTAATTATTTGACCATGCCTTATGTTCTACGTTGTCTATTTCAAACAGATTTTAATTTTTTAGTAACGCGTAATGACTATTTTGCTTTTGTTTTCTTATGCGAGGTCAAATGGTATTGATCAAGTACTCCCAAATACATATCTCTACACCCATAAATATTGAGGTACGTAATAACTATTTTAAATTTGGTGGCCTCGCAAAAGAAAACAAATGCACAACCGTCATACTCGTTACTAGAAAGTTAAAATATGTATAATTTGAAATAGGTAAAGTCGAAAAATGAGTCATTATCGAATAATACCTAAATTAAGTTGACTTTAAAATTGAACCCGGTGAATTTCAAGCTCAAGTTAATTACAGCCCAAGTTAAATTCACCAAATTTAAAATAGTTATTACGTACCTCAATATTTATGCGTGTAGAGATATGTATTTGGGAGTACTTGATCAATACCATTAGACCTCGCAAAAGATAACAAAAGCAAAATAGTCATTACGCGTTACTAAAAAATTAAAATCTGTTTGAAATAGAATACGTAGAACATAAGGCATTGTCGAATAATTCCTAATTAACTTGACCTAGAAATTGAATCCAGGAAATTTCAAGTTCAAGTTAATTACGTCCCAAGACAAATATAAAAAATCTAAAATAATTGTTACGTACCTCAATAAGTAAGGGTGTGGAGATATGTATTTGTGTGTACTTGGTCAATACAATTAGTCCTCGGAAAAAAAAAAACACAAATGAACAACCGTCACTACTCGTTACTAAAAAGTTAAAATATGTATAATTTGAAATAGGCAAAGTACAACATGAGTCATTATCGAATAATACCTAAATTAACATGACTTTAAAATTGAACCCGGGGAATTTCAAGCTCAAGTTAATTACGGCGCAAGTTTAATTCACTAAATTTAAAATAGTTATTACGTACCTCAATATATATGCGTGTAGAGATATGTATTTGGGACTACTCGGTCAATACCATTAGACCTCGCAAAAGAAAACAAAAGCAAAATAGTCATTACGCGTTACTAAAAAATTAAAATCTGTTTGAAATAGACAACGTAGAACATAAGGCATTGTCGAATAATTCCTAATTAACTTGACTTTGAAATTGAACCCGGAAAATTTCAAGCTCAAGTTAATTACGTCCCAAGACAAATATACGAAATCTGAAATAATTGTTACATACCTCAATATGTAAGGGTGGAGAGATATGTATTGGGGAGTACTTGGTCAATACAATTAGGCCTCGCAAAAGAAAATAAATGCACAACCGTCAATACTCGTTACTAAAAAGTTAAAATATATATAATTTGAAATAGGCAAAGTACAACATGAGTCATTATCGAATAATACCTAAATTAACTTGACTTTAAAATTGAACCCGGGGAATTTCAAGCTCAAGTTAATTACGGTGCAAGTTAAATTCACCAAATTTAAAATAGTTATTACGTACCTCAATACTTATGCGTGTAGAGATATGTATTTGGGATTACTCGGTCAATACCATTAGACCTCGCAAAAGAAAACAAAAGCAAAATAGTCATTACGCGTTACTAAAAAATTAAAATCTGTTTGAAATAGACAACGTAGAACATAAGGCATTGTCGAATAATTCCTAATTAACTTGACCATGAAATTGAATCCAGGAAATTTCAAGTTCAAGTTAATTACGTCCCAAGACAAATATAAAAAATCAAAAATAATTGTTACGTACCTCAACAAGTAAGGTGTGGAGATATGTATTGGGGAGTACTTGGTCAATACAATTAGGCCTCGGAAAAGAAAACAAATGCACAACCGTCACTACTCGTTTCTAAAAAATTAAAATATGTATAATTTGAAATAAAAAATGTACAACATGAGTCATTATCGAATAATACCTAAATTAACTTGACTTTAAAATTGAACTTGGGGAATTTCAAGATCAAGTTAATTACGGTCCAAGTTAAATTCACCAAATTTAAAATAGTTATTACGTACCTCAATATTTATGGGTGTAGATATATGTATTCGGGAGTACTTGGTCAATACCATTAGACCTCGCAAAAGAAAACAAAAGCAAAATAGTCATTACGCGTTACTAAAAAATTAAAATCTGTTCGAAATAGACAACGTAGAACATAAGGCATTGTCGAATAATTCCTAATTAACTTGACCTTGAAATTGAACCCGGGAAATTTCAAGCTCAAGTTAATTATGTCCCAAGACAAATATAAAAAATCTAAATTAATTGTTACGTACCTCAATAAGTAAGGGTGTGGAGATATGTATTTGGGAGTACTTGGTCAATACAAATAGTCCTCGGAAAAAAAAAAACCCAAATGAACAACCGTCACTACTCGTTACTAAAAAGTTAAAATATTTATAATTTGAAATAGGCAAAGTACAACATGAGTCATTACCGAATAATAACTAAATTAACTTGACTTTAAAGTTGAACCCAGAGAGTTTAAAGATCAAGTTAATTACGGCACCAGTTAAATTCACCAAATTTAAAATAGTTATTACGTACCTCAATTTTTATGCGTGTAGAGATATGTATTTGGGATTACTTGGTCAATACCATTAGACCTCGCAAAAGAAAACAAAAGCAAAATAGTCATTACGCGTTACTAAAAAATTAAAATCTGTTTGAAATAGACAACGTAGAACATAATGCATTGTCGAATAATTCCTAATTAACTTTACTTTGAAATTGAACCCGGAAAATTTCAAGCTCAAGTTAATTACGTCCCAAGACAAATATACGAAATCTGAAATAATTGTTACATACCTCAATATGTAAGGGTGGAGAGATATGTATTGGGGAGTACTTGGTCAATACAATTAGGCCTCGCAAAAGAAAATAAATGCACAACCGTCAATACTCGTTACTAAAAAGTTAAAATATGTATAATTTGAAATAGACAAAGTACAACATGAGTCATTATCGAATAATACCTAAATTAACTTGACTTTAAAATTGAACCCGGAGAATTTCAAGATCAAGTTAATTACGGCACAAGTTAAATTCACCATATTTAAAATAGTTATTACGTACCTCAATATTTATGGGTGTAGTGATATGTATTTGGGAGTACTTGGTCAATACCATTAGACCTCGCAAAAGAAAACAAAAGCAAAATAGTCTTACGCGTTACTAAAAAATTAAAATCTGTTTGAAATAGACAACGTAGAACATAAGGCATTGTCGACTAATTCCTAATTAACTTGATCTTGAAATTGAATGCAGGAAATTTCAAGTTCAAGTTAATTACGTCGCAAGACAAATATATAAAATCCAAAATAATTGTTACGTACCTCAATATGTAAGTGTGTGGAGATATGTATTTGGGAGTACTTGGTCAATACAATTAGGCCTCGCAAAAGAAAACAAATGCACAACCGTCACTACTCGTTACTAAAAACTTAAAATATGTATAATTTGAAATAGACAAAGTACAACATGAGTCATTATCGAATAATATCTAAATTATCTTGACTTTAAAATTGAACCCGGAGAATTTCAAGATCAAGTTAATTATGGCACAAGTTAAATTCACCAAATTTAAAATAGTTATTACGTACCTCAATATTTATGAGTGTAGTGATATGTATTTGGGAGTACTTGGTCAATACCATTAGAACTCGCAAAAGAAAACAAAAGCAAAATAGTCATTACGCGTTACTAAAAAATTAAAATCTGTTTGAAATAGACAACGTAGAACATAAGGCATTATCGAATAAATCCTAATTAACATGATCTTGAAATTGAATCCAGGAAATTTCAAGTTCAAGTTAATTACGTCCCAAGACAAATGTAAAAAATCTAAAATAATTGTTACGTACCTCAATAAGTAAGGGTGTGGAAATATGTATTTGGGAGTACTTGGTCAATACAATTAGTACTCGGAAAAAAAAAAACAAATTCACAACCGTCACTAATCGTTATTAAAAAGTTAAAATATGTATAATTTTAAATAGACAAAGTACAACATGAGTCATTATCGAATAATACCTAAATTAACTTGACTTTAAAATTGAACCTGGGGAATTTCAAGATCAAGTTAATTACGGTCCAAGTTAAATTCACCAAATTTAAAATAGTTATTACGTACCTCAATATTTATGGATGTAGAGATATGTATTTGGGAGTACTTGGTCAATACCATTAGACCTCGCAAAAGAAAACAAAAGCAAAATAGTCATTACGAGTTACTTAAAAATTAAAATCTGTTTGAAATAGACAACGTAGAACATAAAGCATTTTCAAATAATTCCTAATTAACTTGACCTTGAAATTGAATTCAGGAAATTTTAAGTTCAAGTTAATTACGTCCCAAGAAAAATATATAAAATCCAAAATAATTGTTACGTACCTCAACAAGTAAGGGTATTTGGGAGTACTTGGTCAATACAATTAGGCCTCGCAAAAGAAAACAAATGCACAACGGTCACTACTCGTTACTAAAAACTTAAAATATATATAATTTGAAATAGACAAAGTACAACATGAGTCATTATCGAATAATACCTAAATTAACTTGACTTTAAAATTGAACCCGGGGAATTTCAAGATCAAGTTAATTATGGCACAAGTTAAATTCACCAAATTTAAAATAGTTATTACGTACCTCAATATTTATGGGTGTAGTGATATGTATTTGGGAGTACTTGGTCAATACCATTAGACCTCGCAAAAGAAAACAAAAGCAAAATAGTCTTACGCGTTACTAAAAAATTAAAATCTGTTTGAAATAGACAACGTAGAACATAAGGCATTGTCGACTAATTCCTAATTAACTTGATCTTGAAATTGAATGCAGGAAATTTCAAGTTCAAGTTAATTACGTCGCAAGACAAATATATAAAATCCAAAATAATTGTTACGTACCTCAATATGTAAGTGTGTGGAGATATGTATTTGGGAGTACTTGGTCAATACAATTAGGCCTCGCAAAAGAAAACAAATGCACAACCGTCACTACTCGTTACTAAAAACTTAAAATATGTATAATTTGAAATAGACAAAGTACAACATGAGTCATTATCGAATAATATCTAAATTATCTTGACTTTAAAATTGAACCCGGAGAATTTCAAGATCAAGTTAATTATGGCACAAGTTAAATTCACCAAATTTAAAATAGTTATTACGTACCTCAATATTTATGAGTGTAGTGATATGTATTTGGGAGTACTTGGTCAATACCATTAGAACTCGCAAAAGAAAACAAAAGCAAAATAGTCATTACGCGTTACTAAAAAATTAAAATCTGTTTGAAATAGACAACGTAGAACATAAGGCATTATCGAATAAATCCTAATTAACATGATCTTGAAATTGAATCCAGGAAATTTCAAGTTCAAGTTAATTACGTCCCAAGACAAATGTAAAAAATCTAAAATAATTGTTACGTACCTCAATAAGTAAGGGTGTGGAAATATGTATTTGGGAGTACTTGGTCAATACAATTAGTACTCGGAAAAAAAAAAACAAATTCACAACCGTCACTAATCGTTATTAAAAAGTTAAAATATGTATAATTTTAAATAGACAAAGTACAACATGAGTCATTATCGAATAATACCTAAATTAACTTGACTTTAAAATTGAACCTGGGGAATTTCAAGATCAAGTTAATTACGGTCCAAGTTAAATTCACCAAATTTAAAATAGTTATTACGTACCTCAATATTTATGGATGTAGAGATATGTATTTGGGAGTACTTGGTCAATACCATTAGACCTCGCAAAAGAAAACAAAAGCAAAATAGTCATTACGAGTTACTTAAAAATTAAAATCTGTTTGAAATAGACAACGTAGAACATAAAGCATTTTCAAATAATTCCTAATTAACTTGACCTTGAAATTGAATTCAGGAAATTTTAAGTTCAAGTTAATTACGTCCCAAGAAAAATATATAAAATCCAAAATAATTGTTACGTACCTCAACAAGTAAGGGTATTTGGGAGTACTTGGTCAATACAATTAGGCCTCGCAAAAGAAAACAAATGCACAACGGTCACTACTCGTTACTAAAAACTTAAAATATATATAATTTGAAATAGACAAAGTACAACATGAGTCATTATCGAATAATACCTAAATTAACTTGACTTTAAAATTGAACCCGGGGAATTTCAAGATCAAGTTAATTATGGCACAAGTTAAATTCACCAAATTTAAAATAGTTATTACGTACCTCAATATTTATGGGTGTAGTGATATGTATTTGGGAGTACTTGGTCAATACCATTAGACCTCGCAAAAGAAAACAAAAGCAAAATAGTCTTACGCGTTACTAAAAAATTAAAATCTGTTTGAAATAGACAACGTAGAACATAAGGCATTGTCGACTAATTCCTAATTAACTTGATCTTGAAATTGAATGCAGGAAATTTCAAGTTCAAGTTAATTACGTCGCAAGACAAATATATAAAATCCAAAATAATTGTTACGTACCTCAATATGTAAGTGTGTGGAGATATGTATTTGGGAGTACTTGGTCAATACAATTAGGCCTCGCAAAAGAAAACAAATGCACAACCGTCACTACTCGTTACTAAAAACTTAAAATATGTATAATTTGAAATAGACAAAGTACAACATGAGTCATTATCGAATAATATCTAAATTATCTTGACTTTAAAATTGAACCCGGAGAATTTCAAGATCAAGTTAATTATGGCACAAGTTAAATTCACCAAATTTAAAATAGTTATTACGTACCTCAATATTTATGAGTGTAGTGATATGTATTTGGGAGTACTTGGTCAATACCATTAGAACTCGCAAAAGAAAACAAAAGCAAAATAGTCATTACGCGTTACTAAAAAATTAAAATCTGTTTGAAATAGACAACGTAGAACATAAGGCATTATCGAATAAATCCTAATTAACATGATCTTGAAATTGAATCCAGGAAATTTCAAGTTCAAGTTAATTACGTCCCAAGACAAATGTAAAAAATCTAAAATAATTGTTACGTACCTCAATAAGTAAGGGTGTGGAAATATGTATTTGGGAGTACTTGGTCAATACAATTAGTACTCGGAAAAAAAAAAACAAATTCACAACCGTCACTAATCGTTATTAAAAAGTTAAAATATGTATAATTTTAAATAGACAAAGTACAACATGAGTCATTATCGAATAATACCTAAATTAACTTGACTTTAAAATTGAACCTGGGAAATTTCAAGATCAAGTTAATTACGGTCCAAGTTAAATTCACCAAATTTAAAATAGTTATTACGTACCTCAATATTTATGGATGTAGAGATATGTATTTGGGAGTACTTGGTCAATACCATTAGACCTCGCAAAAGAAAACAAAAGCAAAATAGTCATTACGAGTTACTTAAAAATTAAAATCTGTTTGAAATAGACAACGTAGAACATAAAGCATTTTCAAATAATTCCTAATTAACTTGACCTTGAAATGGAATCCAGGAAATTTCAAGTTCAAGTTAATTACGTCCCAAGACAAATATAAAAAATCTAAAATAATTGTTACGTACCTCAATAAGTAAGGGTATGGAGATATGTATTTGGGAGTACTTGGCCAATACAATTAGTACTCAGAAAAAAAAAAAAACAAATGGACAACCGTCACTATTCGTTATTAAAAAGTTAAAATATGTATAATTTGAAATAGACAAAGTACAACATGAGTCATTATCGAATAATACCTAAATAAACTTGACTTTAAAATTGAACCTGCGGAATTTCAAGATCAAGTTAATTACGGTCCAAGTTAAATTCACCAAATTTAAAATAGTTATTACGTACCTCAATATTTATGGGTGTAGAGATATGTATTTGGGAGTACATGGTCAACACCATTAGACCTCGCAAAAGAAAACAAAAGCAAATTAGTCATTACGAGTTACTAAAAAATTAAAATCTGTTTGAAATAGACAACGTAGAACATAAAGCATTGTCGAATAATTCCTAATTAACTTGACCTTCAAATTGAATCCAGGAAATTTCAAGTTCAAGTTAATTACGTCCCAAGAAAAATATATAAAATCCAAAATAATTGTTACGTACCTCAACAAGTAATAGTGTGGAGATATGTATTTGGGAGTACTTGGTCAATACAATTAGGCCTCGGAAAAAAAAACAAATGCACAACCGTCACTACTCGTTACTAAAAACTTAAAATATGTATAATTTGAAATAGACAAAGTACAACATGAGTCATTATCGAATAATTCCTAATTAACTTGACCTTGAAATTGAATCCAGGAAATTTCAAGTTCAAGTTAATTACGTCCCAAGAAAAATATATAAAATCCAAAATAATTGTTACGTACCTCAACAAGTAATAGTGTGGAGATATGTATTTGGGAGTACTTGGTCAATACAATTAGGCCTCGCAAAAGAAAACAAATGCACAACCGTCACTACTCGTTACTAAAAACTTAAAATATGTATAATTTGAAATAGACAAAGTACAACATGAGTCATTATCGAATAATACCTAAATTAACTTGACTTTAAAATTGAACCCGGAGAATTTCAAGATGAAGTTAATTATGGCACAAATTAAATTCACCAAATTTAAAATAGTTATTACGTACCTCAATATTTATGGGTGTAGTGATATGTATTTGGGAGTACTTGGTCAATACCATTAGACCTCGCAAAAGAAAACAAAAGCAAAATAGTCATTACGCGTTACTAAAAAATTAAAATCTGTTTGAAATAGACAACGTAGAACATAAGGCATTATCGAATAATTCCTAATTAACTTGATCTTGAAATTGAATCCAGGAAATTTCAAGTTCAAGTTAATTACGTCCCAAGACAAATATAAAAAATCTAAAATAATTGTTACGTACCTCAATAAGTAAGGGTGTGAAAATATGTATTTGGGAGTACTTGGTCAATACAATTTGTACTCAGAAAAAAAAACAAATGCATAACCGTCACTAATCGTTATTAAAAAGTTAAAATATGTATAATTTGAAATAGACAAAGTATAACATGAGTCATTATCGAATAATACCTAAATTAACTTGACTTTAAAATTGAACCTGGGGAATTTCAAGATCAAGTTAATGACGGTCCAAGTTAAATTCACCAAATTTAAAATAGTTATTACGTACCTCAATATTTATGGGTGTAGAGATATGTATTTGGGAGTACTTGGTCAATACAATTAGACCTCGCAAAAGAAAACAAAAGCAAAATAGTCATTACGAGTTACTAAAAAATTAAAATCTGTTTGAAATAGACAACGTAGAACATAAACCATTGTCGAATAATTCCTAATTAACTTGACCTTGAAATTGAATTCAGGAAATTTCAAGTTCAAGTTAATTACGTCCCAAGAAAAATATATAAAATCCAAAATAATTCTTACGTACCTCAACAAGTAAGGGTATTTGGGAGTATTTGGTCAATACAATTAGGCCTCGGAAAAGAAAACAAATGCACAATCGTCACTACTCGTTACTAAAAAGTTAAAATATGTATAATTTGAAATAGACAAAGTACAACATGAGTCATTATCGAATAATACCTAAATTAACATGACTTTAAAATTGAACCTGGGGATTTTCAAGATCAAGTTAATTACGGTCCAAGTTAAATTCACCAAATTTAAAATAGTTATTACGTACCTCAATATTTATGGGTGTAGTGATATGTATTTGGGAGTACTTGGTCAATACCATTAGACCTCGCAAAAGAAAACAAAAGCAAAATAGTCATTACGAGTTACTTAAAAATAAAAATCTTTTTGAAATAGACAACGTAGAACATAAAGTATTGTCGAATAATTCCTAATTAACTTGACCTTGAAATTGAATCCAGGAAATTTCAAGTTCAAGTTAATTACGTCCCAAGAAAAATATATAAAATCCAAAATAATTGTTACGTACCTCAACAAGTAATGGTGTGGAGATATGTATTGGGGAGTACTTGGTCAATACAATTAGGCCTCGGAAAAGAAAACAAATGCACAACCGTCACTACTCGTTACTAAAAACTTAAAATATGTATAATTTGAAATAGACAAAGTACAACATGAGTCATTATCGAATAATACCTAAATTAACTTGACTTTAAAATTGAACCCGGAGAATTTCAAGATGAAGTTAATTATGGCACAAATTAAATTCACCAAATTTAAAATAGTTATTACGTACCTCAATATTTATGGGTGTAGTGATATGTATTTGGTAGTACTTGGTCAATACCATTAGACCTCGCAAAAGAAAACAAAAGCAAAATAGTCATTACGCGTTACTAAAAAATTAAAATCTGTTTGAAATAGACAACGTAGAACATAAGGCATTGTCGAATAATTCCTAATTAACTTGACATTGAAATTGAACCCGGAAAATTTCAAGCTCAAGTTAATTACGTCCCAAGACAAATATAAAAAATCTAAAATAATTGTTTCGTACCTCAATAAGTAAGGGTGTGGAGATATGTATTTGGGAGTACTCGGTCAATACAATTAGTACTCGGAAAAAAAAAAACAAATGCACAACCGTCACTATTCCTTATTAAAAAGTTAAAATATGTATAATTTGAAATAGACAAATTACAACATGAGTCATTATCGAATAATACCTAAATTAACATGACTTTAAAATTGAACCTGGGGATTTTCAAGATCAAGTTAATTACGGTCCAAGTTAAATTCACCAAATTTAAAATAGTTATTACGTACCTCAATATTTATGGGTGTAGTGATATGTATTTGGGAGTACTTGATCAATACCATTAGACCTCGCAAAAGAAAACAAAAGCAAAATAGTCATTACGCGTTACTAAAAAATTAAAATCTGTTTGAAATAGACAACGTAGAACATAAGGCATTATCGAATAATTCCTAATTAACTTGATCTTGAAATTGAATCCAGGAAATTTCAAGTTCAAGTTAATTACGTCCCAAGACAAATATAAAAAATCTAAAATAATTGTTTCGTACCTCAATAAGTAAGGGTGTGGAGATATGTATTTGGGAGTACTCGGTCAATACAATTAGTACTCGGAAAAAAAAAAACAAATGCACAACCGTCACTATTCATTATTAATAAGTTAAAATATGTATAATTTGAAATAGACAAAGTACAACATGAGTCATTATCGAATAATACCTAAATTAACTTGACTTTAAAATTGAACCTGGGGAATTTCAAGATCAAGTTAATTACGGTCCAAGTGAAATTCACTAAATTTGAAATAGTTATTACGTACCTCAATATTTATGGGTGTAGTGATATGTATTTGGGAGTACTTGATTAATACCATTAGACCTCGCAAAAGAAAACAAAAGCAAAATAGTCATTACGAGTTACTTAAAAATAAAAATCTGTTTGAAATAGACAACGTAGAACATAAAGTATTGTCGAATAATTCCTAATTAACTTGACCTTGAAATTGAATCCAGGAAATTTCAAGTTCAAGTTCAAGTTAATTACGTCCCAAGAAAAATATATAAAATCCAAAATAACTGTTACGTACCTCAACAAGTAATGGTGTGGAGATATGTATTGGGGAGTACTTGGTCAATACAATTAGGCCTCGGAAAAGAAAACAAATGCACAACCGTCACTACTCGTTACTAAAAACTTAAAATATGTATAATTTGAAATAGACAAAGTACAACATGAGTCATTATCGAATAATACCTAAATTAACTTTACTTTAAAATTGAACCCGGAGAATTTCAAGATGAAGTTAATTATGGCACAAATTAAATTCACCAAATTTAAAATACTTATTACGTACCTCAATATTTATGGGTGTAGTGATATGTATTTGGGAGTACTTGGTCAATACCATTAGACCTCGCAAAAGAAAACAAAAGCAAAATAGTCATTACGCGTTACTAAAAAATTAAAATCTGTTTGAAATAGACAACGTAGAACATAAGGCATTATCGAATAATTCCTAATTAACTTGATCTTGAAATTGAATCCAGGAAATTTCAAGTTCAAGTTAATTACGTCCCAAGACAAATATAAAAAATCTAAAATAATTGTTTCGTACCTCAATAAGTAAGGGTGTGGAGATATGTATTTGGGAGTACTCGGTCAATACAATTAGTACTCGGAAAAAAAAAAATAAATGCACAACCGTCACTATTCATTATTAATAAGTTAAAATATGTATAATTTGAAATAGACAAAGTACAACATGAGTCATTATCGAATAATACCTAAATTAACTTGACTTTAAAATTGAACCTGGGGAATTTCAAGATCAAGTTAATTACGGTCCAAGTTAAATTCACCAAATTTAAAATAGTTATTACGTACCTCAATATTTATGGGTGTAGTGATATGTATTTGGGAGTACTTGATCAATACCATTAGACTTCGCAAAAGAAAACAAAAGCAAAATAGTCATTACGCGTTACTAAAAAATTAAAATCTGTTTGCAATAGACAACGTAGAACATAAGGCATTATCGAATAATTCCTAATTAACTTGATCTTGAAATTGAATCCAGGAAATTTCAAGTTCAAGTTAATTACGTCCCGAGACAAATATAAAAAATCTAAAATAATTGTTACGTACCTCAATAAGTAAGGGTGTGGAGATATGTATTGGAGAGTACTTGATCAATACAATTAGTATTCGGAAAAAAAAAACACAAATGCACAACCGTCACTAATCGTTACTAAAAAGTTAAAATATGTATAATTTGAAATAGGCAAAGTACAACATGAGTTATTATCGAATAATACCTAAATTAACTTGACTTTAAAATTGAACCTGGGGAATTTCAAGATCAAGTTAATTACGGTCCAAGTTAAATTCACCAAATTTAAAATAGTTATTACGTACCTCAATATTTATGCGTGTAGAGATATGTATTTTGGAGTACTTGGTCAATACCATTACACCTCGCAAAAGAAAACAAAACCAAAATAGTCATTTCGAGTTACTAAAAAATTAAAATCTGTTTGAAATAAACAACGTAGAACATAAAGCATTGTCGAATAATTCCTAATTAACTTGACCTTGAAATTGAATCCAGGAAATTTCAAGTTCAAGTTAATTACGTCCCAAGACAAATATATAAAATCCAAAATAATTGTTACGTACCTCAATATGTAAGTGTGTGGAGATATGTATTTGGGAGTACTTGGTCAATACAATTAGGCCTCGCAAAAGAAAACAAATGCACAACCGTCACTACTCGTTACTAAAAACTTAAAATATGTATAATTTGAAATAGACAAAGTACAACATGAGTCATTATCGAATAACACCTAAATTAACTTTACTTTAAAATTGAACCCGGAGAATTTCAAGATCAAGTTAATTGTGGCACAAGTTAATTTCACCAAATTTAAAATACTTATTACGTACCTCAATATTTATGGGTGTAGTGATATGTATTTGGGAGTACTTAGTCAATACCATTAGACCTCGCTAAAGAAAACAAAAGCAAAATAGTCATTACGCGTTACTAAAAAATTAAAATCTGTTTGAAATAGACAACGTAGAACATAAGGCATTTTCGAATAATTCCTAATTAACTTGACATTGAAATTGAACCCGGGAAATTTCAAGCTCAAGTTAATTACGTCCCAAGACAAATATAAAAAATCTAAAATAATTGTTTCGTACCTCAATAAGTAAGGGTGTGGAGATATGTATTTGGGAGTACTCGGTCAATACAATTAGTACTCGGAAAAAAAAAACAAATGCACAACCGTCACTATTCCTTATTAAAAAGTTAAAATATGTATAATTTGAAATAGACAAAGTACAACATGAGTCATTATCGAATAATACCTAAATTAACTTGACTTTAAAATTGAACCTTGGGAATTTCAAGATCAAGTTAATTACGGTCCAAGTTAAATTCACCAAATTTAAAATAGTTATTACGTACCTCAATATTTATGGGTGTAGTGATATGTATTTGGGAGTACTTGATCAATACCATTAGACCTCGCAAAAGAAAACAAAAGCAAAATAGTCATTACGCGTTACTAAAAAATTAAAATCTGTTTGAAATAGACAACGTAGAACATAAGGCATTATCGAATAATTCCTAATTAACTTGATCTTGAAATTGAATCCAGGAAATTTCAAGTTCAAGTTAATTACGTCCCAAGACAAATATAAAAAATCTAAAATAATTGTTTCGTACCTCAATAAGTAAGGGTGTGGAGATATGTATTTGGGAGTACTCGGTCAATACAATTAGTACTCGGAAAAAAAAAAACAAATGCACAACCGTCACTATTCATTATTAATAAGTTAAAATATGTATAATTTGAAATAGACAAAGTACAACATGAGTCATTATCGAATAATACCTAAATTAACTTGACTTTAAAATTGAACCTGGGGAATTTCAAGATCAAGTTAATTACGGTCCAAGTTAAATTCACCAAATTTAAAATAGTTATTACGTACCTCAATATTTATGGGTGTAGAGATATGTATTTGGGAGCACTTGGTCAATACCATTAGACCTCGCAAAAGAAAACAAAAGCAAAATAGTCATTACGCGTTACTAAAAAATTAAAATCTGTTTGAAATAGGCAACGTAGAACATAAGGCATTTTCGAATAATTCCTAATTAACTTGATCTTGAAATTGAATCCAGGAAATTTCAAGTTCAAGTTAATTACGTCGCAAGACAAATATAACAAATCTAAAATAATTGTTACGTACCTCAATAAGTAAGGGTGTGGAGATATGTATTTGGGAGTACTCGGTCAATACAATTAGTACTCGGAAAAAAAAAACAAATGCACAACCTTCACTATTCATTATTAAAAAGTTAAAATATGTATAATTTGAAATAGACAAAGTACAACATGAGTCATTATCGAATAATACCTAATTTAACTTGACTTTAAAATTGAACCTGGGGAATTTCAAGATCAAGTTAATTACGGTCCCAGTTAAATTCACCAAATTTAAAATAGTTATTACGTACCTCAATATTTATGCGTGTAGAGATATGTATTTTGGAGTACTTGGTCAATACCATTACACCTCGCAAAAGAAAACAAAACCAAAATAGTCATTTCGAGTTACTAAAAAATTAAAATCTGTTTGAAATAAACAACGTAGAACATAAAGCATTGTCGAATAATTCCTAATTAACTTGACCTTGAAATTGAATCCAGGAAATTTCAAGTTCAAGTTAATTACGTCCCAAGACAAATATATAAAATCCAAAATAATTGTTACGTACCTCAATATGTAAGTGTGTGGAGATATGTATTTGGGAGTACTTGGTCAATACAATTAGGCCTCGCAAAAGAAAACAAATGCACAACCGTCACTACTCGTTACTAAAAACTTAAAATATGTATAATTTGAAATAGACAAAGTACAACATGAGTCATTATCGAATAACACCTAAATTAACTTTACTTTAAAATTGAACCCGGAGAATTTCAAGATCAAGTTAATTGTGGCACAAGTTAATTTCACCAAATTTAAAATACTTATTACGTACCTCAATATTTATGGGTGTAGTAATATGTATTTGGGAGTACTTAGTCAGTACCATTAGACCTCGCTAAAGAAAACAAAAGCAAAATAGTCATTACGCGTTACTAAAAAATTAAAATCTGTTTGAAATAGACAACGTAGAACATAAGGCATTGTCGAATAATTCCTAATTAACTTGACATTGAAATTGAACCCGGGAAATTTCAAGCTCAAGTTAATTACGTCCCAAGACAAATATAAAAAATCTAAAATAATTGTTTCGTACCTCAATAAGTAAGGGTGTGGAGATATGTATTTGGGAGTACTCGGTCAATACAATTAGTACTCGAAAAAAAAAAACAAATGCACAACCGTCACTATTCCTTATTAAAAAGTTAAAATATGTATAATTTGAAATAGACAAAGTACAACATGAGTCATTATCGAATAATACCTAAATTAACTTGACTTTAAAATTGAACCTTGGGAATTTCAAGATCAAGTTAATTACGGTCCAAGTTAAATTCACCAAATTTAAAATAGTTATTACGTACCTCAATATTTATGGGTGTAGTGATATGTATTTGGGAGTACTTGATCAATACCATTAGACCTCGCAAAAGAAAACAAAAGCAAAATAGTCATTACGCGTTACTAAAAAATTAAAATCTGTTTGAAATAGACAACGTAGAACATAAGGCATTATCGAATAATTCCTAATTAACTTGATCTTGAAATTGAATCCAGGAAATTTCAAGTTCAAGTTAATTACGTCCCAAGACAAATATAAAAAATCTAAAATAATTGTTACGTACCTCAATAAGTAAGGGTGTGGAGATATGTATTGGAGAGTACTTGATCAATACAATTAGTATTCGGAAAAAACAAAAACAAATGCACAACCGTCACTAATCGTTACTAAAAAGTTAAAATATGTATAATTTGAAATAGGCAAAGTACAACATGAGTTATTATCGAATAATACCTAAATTAACTTGACTTTAAAATTGAACCTGGGGAATTTCAAGATCAAGTTAATTACGGTCCAAGTTAAATTCACCAAATTTAAAATAGTTATTACGTACCTCAATATTTATGGGTGTAGAGATATGTATTTGGGAGCACTTGGTCAATACCATTAGACCTCGCAAAAGAAAACAAAAGCAAAATAGTCATTACGCGTTACTAAAAAATTAAAATCTGTTTGAAATAGGCAACGTAGAACATAAGGCATTTTCGAATAATTCCTAATTAACTTGATCTTGAAATTGAATCCAGGAAATTTCAAGTTCAAGTTAATTACGTCGCAAGACAAATATAACAAATCTAAAATAATTGTTACGTACCTCAATAAGTAAGGGTGTGGAGATATGTATTTGGGAGTACTCGGTCAATACAATTAGTACTCGGAAAAAAAAAACAAATGCACAACCTTCACTATTCATTATTAAAAAGTTAAAATATGTATAATTTGAAATAGACAAAGTACAACATGAGTCATTATCGAATAATACCTAATTTAACTTGACTTTAAAATTGAACCTGGGGAATTTCAAGATCAAGTTAATTACGGTCCCAGTTAAATTCACCAAATTTAAAATAGTTATTACGTACCTCAATATTTATGCGTGTAGAGATATGTATTTTGGAGTACTTGGTCAATACCATTACACCTCGCAAAAGAAAACAAAACCAAAATAGTCATTTCGAGTTACTAAAAAATTAAAATCTGTTTGAAATAAACAACGTAGAACATAAAGTATTGTCGAATAATTCCTAATTAACTTGACCTTGAAATTGAATCCAGGAAATTTCAAGTTCAAGTTAATTACGTCCCAAGACAAATATATAAAATCCAAAATAATTGTTACGTACCTCAATATGTAAGTGTGTGGAGATATGTATTTGGGAGTACTTGGTCAATACAATTAGGCCTCGCAAAAGAAAACAAATGCACAACCGTCACTACTCGTTACTAAAAACTTAAAATATGTATAATTTGAAATAGACAAAGTACAACATGAGTCATTATCGAATAACACCTAAATTAACTTTACTTTAAAATTGAACCCGGAGAATTTCAAGATCAAGTTAATTGTGGCACAAGTTAATTTCACCAAATTTAAAATACTTATTACGTACCTCAATATTTATGGGTGTAGTGATATGTATTTGGGAGTACTTAGTCAATACCATTAGACCTCGCTAAAGAAAACAAAAGCAAAATAGTCATTACGCGTTACTAAAAAATTAAAATCTGTTTGAAATAGACAACGTAGAACATAAGGCAATGTCGAATAATTCCTAATTAACTTGACATTGAAATTGAACCCGGGAAATTTCAAGCTCAAGTTAATTACGTCCCAAGACAAATATAAAAAATCTAAAATAATTGTTTCGTACCTCAATAAGTAAGGGTGTGGAGATATGTATTTGGGAGTACTCGGTCAATACAATTAGTACTCGAAAAAAAAAAACAAATGCACAACCGTCACTATTCCTTATTAAAAAGTTAAAATATGTATAATTTGAAATAGACAAAGTACAACATGAGTCATTATCGAATAATACCTAAATTAACTTGACTTTAAAATTGAACCTTGGGAATTTCAAGATCAAGTTAATTACGGTCCAAGTTAAATTCACCAAATTTAAAATAGTTATTACGTACCTCAATATTTATGGGTGTAGTGATATGTATTTGGGAGTACTTGATCAATACCATTAGACCTCGCAAAAGAAAACAAAAGCAAAATAGTCATTACGCGTTACTAAAAAATTAAAATCTGTTTGAAATAGACAACGTAGAACATAAGGCATTATCGAATAATTCCTAATTAACTTGATCTTGAAATTGAATCCAGGAAATTTCAAGTTCAAGTTAATTACGTCCCAAGACAAATATAAAAAATCTAAAATAATTGTTACGTACCTCAATAAGTAAGGGTGTGGAGATATGTATTGGAGAGTACTTGATCAATACAATTAGTATTCGGAAAAAACAAAAACAAATGCACAACCGTCACTAATCGTTACTAAAAAGTTAAAATATGTATAATTTGAAATAGGCAAAGTACAACATGAGTTATTATCGAATAATACCTAAATTAACTTGACTTTAAAATTGAACCTGGGGAATTTCAAGATCAAGTTAATTACGGTCCAAGTTAAATTCACCAAATTTAAAATAGTTATTACGTACCTCAATATTTATGGGTGTAGAGATATGTATTTGGGAGCACTTGGTCAATACCATTAGACCTCGCAAAAGAAAACAAAAGCAAAATAGTCATTACGCGTTACTAAAAAATTAAAATCTGTTTGAAATAGGCAACGTAGAACATAAGGCATTTTCGAATAATTCCTAATTAACTTGATCTTGAAATTGAATCCAGGAAATTTCAAGTTCAAGTTAATTACGTCGCAAGACAAATATAACAAATCTAAAATAATTGTTACGTACCTCAATAAGTAAGGGTGTGGAGATATGTATTTGGGAGTACTCGGTCAATACAATTAGTACTCGGAAAAAAAAAACAAATGCACAACCTTCACTATTCATTATTAAAAAGTTAAAATATGTATAATTTGAAATAGACAAAGTACAACATGAGTCATTATCGAATAATACCTAATTTAACTTGACTTTAAAATTGAACCTGGGGAATTTCAAGATCAAGTTAATTACGGTCCCAGTTAAATTCACCAAATTTAAAATAGTTATTACGTACCTCAATATTTATGCGTGTAGAGATATGTATTTTGGAGTACTTGGTCAATACCATTACACCTCGCAAAAGAAAACAAAACCAAAATAGTCATTTCGAGTTACTAAAAAATTAAAATCTGTTTGAAATAAACAACGTAGAACATAAAGTATTGTCGAATAATTCCTAATTAACTTGACCTTGAAATTGAATCCAGGAAATTTCAAGTTCAAGTTAATTACGTCCCAAGACAAATATATAAAATCCAAAATAATTGTTACGTACCTCAATATGTAAGTGTGTGGAGATATGTATTTGGGAGTACTTGGTCAATACAATTAGGCCTCGCAAAAGAAAACAAATGCACAACCGTCACTACTCGTTACTAAAAACTTAAAATATGTATAATTTGAAATAGACAAAGTACAACATGAGTCATTATCGAATAACACCTAAATTAACTTTACTTTAAAATTGAACCCGGAGAATTTCAAGATCAAGTTAATTGTGGCACAAGTTAATTTCACCAAATTTAAAATACTTATTACGTACCTCAATATTTATGGGTGTAGTGATATGTATTTGGGAGTACTTAGTCAATACCATTAGACCTCGCTAAAGAAAACAAAAGCAAAATAGTCATTACGCGTTACTAAAAAATTAAAATCTGTTTGAAATAGACAACGTAGAACATAAGGCAATGTCGAATAATTCCTAATTAACTTGACATTGAAATTGAACCCGGGAAATTTCAAGCTCAAGTTAATTACGTCCCAAGACAAATATAAAAAATCTAAAATAATTGTTTCGTACCTCAATAAGTAAGGGTGTGGAGATATGTATTTGGGAGTACTCGGTCAATACAATTAGTACTCGGAAAAAAAAAACAAATGCACAACCGTCACTATTCCTTATTAAAAAGTTAAAATATGTATAATTTGAAATAGACAAAGTACAACATGAGTCATTATCGAATAATACCTAAATTAACTTGACTTTAAAATTGAACCTGGGGAATTTCAAGATCAAGTTAATTACGGTCCAAGTTAAATTCACCAAATTTAAAATAGTTATTACGTACCTCAATATTTATGGGTGTAGTGATATGTATTTGGGAGTACTTGATCAATACCATTAGACCTCGCAAAAGAAAACAAAAGCAAAATAGTCATTACGCGTTACTAAAAAATTAAAATCTGTTTGAAATAGACAACGTAGAACATAAGGCATTATCGAATAATTCCTAATTAACTTGATCTTGAAATTGAATCCAGGAAATTTCAAGTTCAAGTTAATTACGTCCCAAGACAAATATAAAAAATCTAAAATAATTGTTACGTACCTCAATAAGTAAGGGTGTGGAGATATGTATTGGAGAGTACTTGATCAATACAATTAGTATTCGGAAAAAATAAAAACCGATGCACAACCGTCACTAATCGTTACTAAAAAGTTAAAATATGTATAATTTGAAATAGGCAAACTACAACATGAGTTATTATCGAATAATACCTAAATTAACTTGACTTTAAAATTGAACCTGGGGAATTTCAAGATCAAGTTAATTACGGTTCAAGTTAAATTCACCAAATTTAAAATAGTTATTACGTACCTCAATATTTATGGGTGTAGAGATATGTATTTGGGAGCACTTGGTCAATACCGTTAGACCTCGCAAAAGAAAACAAAAGCAAAATAGTCATTACGCGTTACTAAAAAATTAAAATCTGTTTGAAATAGGCAACGTAGAACATAAGGCATTTTCGAATAATTCCTAATTAACTTGATCTTGAAATTGAATCTAGGAAATTTCAAGTTCAAGTTAATTACGTCCCAAGACAAATATAAAAAATCTAAAATAATTGTTACGTACCTCAATAAGTAAGGGTGTGGAGATATGTATTTGGGAGTACTCGGTCAATACAATTAGTACTCGGAAAAAAAAAACAAATGCACAACCTTCACTATTCATTATTAAAAAGTTAAAATATGTATAATTTGAAATAGACAAAGTACAACATGAGTCATTATCGAATAATACCTAAATTAACTTGACTTTAAAATTGAACCTGGGGAATTTCAAGATCAAGTTAATTACGGTCCCAGTTAAATTCACCAAATTTAAAATAGTTATTACGTACCTCAATATTTATGCGTGTAGAGATATGTATTTTGGAGTACTTGGTCAATACCATTACACCTCGCAAAAGAAAACAAAACCAAAATAGTCATTTCGAGTTACTAAAAAATTAAAATCTGTTTGAAATAAACAACGTAGAACATAAAGTATTGTCGAATAATTCCTAATTAACTTGACCTTGAAATTGAATCCAGAAAATTTCAAGTTCAAGTTAATTACGTCCCAAGACAAATATATAAAATCCAAAATAATTGTTACGTACCTCAATATGTAAGTGTGTGGAGATATGTATTTGGGAGTACTTGGTCAATACAATTAGGCCTCGCAAAAGAAAACAAATGCACAACCGTCACTACTCGTTACTAAAAACTTAAAATATGTATAATTTGAAATAGACAAAGTACAACATGAGTCATTATCGAATAATACCTAAATTAACTTTACTTTAAAATTGAACCCGGAGAATTTCAAGATCAAGTTAATTGTGGCACAAGTTAAATTCACCAAATTTAAAATACTTATTACGTACCTCAATATTTATGGGTGTAGTGATATGTATTTGGGAGTACTTAGTCAATACCATTAGACCTCGCAAAAGAAAATAAAAGCAAAATAGTCATTACGCGTTACTAAAAAATTAAAATATATTTGAAATAGACAACGTAGAACATAAGGCATTATCGAATAATTCCTAATTAACTTGATCTTGAAATTGAATCCAGGAAATTTCAAGTTCAAGTTAATTACGTCCCAAGACAAATATAAAAAATCTAAAATAATTGTTACGTACCTCAATAAGTAAGGGTGTGGAGATATGTATTTGGGAGTACTCGGTCAATACAATTAGTACTCGGAAAAAAAAAACAAATGCACAACCTTCACTATTCATTATTAAAAAGTTAAAATATGTATAATTTGAAATAGACAAAGTACAACATGAGTCATTATCGAATAATACCTAAATTAACTTGACTTTAAAATTGAACCTGGGGAATTTCAAGATCAAGTTAATTACGGTCCCAGTTAAATTCACCAAATTTAAAATAGTTATTACGTACCTCAATATTTATGCGTGTAGAGATATGTATTTTGGAGTACTTGGTCAATACCATTACACCTCGCAAAAGAAAACAAAACCAAAATAGTCATTTCGAGTTACTAAAAAATTAAAATCTGTTTGAAATAAACAACGTAGAACATAAAGTATTGTCGAATAATTCCTAATTAACTTGACCTTGAAATTGAATCCAGAAAATTTCAAGTTCAAGTTAATTACGTCCCAAGACAAATATATAAAATCCAAAATAATTGTTACGTACCTCAATATGTAAGTGTGTGGAGATATGTATTTGGGAGTACTTGGTCAATACAATTAGGCCTCGCAAAAGAAAACAAATGCACAACCGTCACTACTCGTTACTAAAAACTTAAAATATGTATAATTTGAAATAGACAAAGTACAACATGAGTCATTATCGAATAATACCTAAATTAACTTTACTTTAAAATTGAACCCGGAGAATTTCAAGATCAAGTTAATTGTGGCACAAGTTAAATTCACCAAATTTAAAATACTTATTACGTACCTCAATATTTATGGGTGTAGTGATATGTATTTGGGAGTACTTAGTCAATACCATTAGACCTCGCAAAAGAAAATAAAAGCAAAATAGTCATTACGCGTTACTAAAAAATTAAAATATATTTGAAATAGACAACGTAGAACATAAGGCATTATCGAATAATTCCTAATTAACTTGATCTTGAAATTGAATCCAGGAAATTTCAAGTTCAAGTTAATTACGTCCCAAGACAAATATAAAAAATCTAAAATAATGGTTACGTACCTTAATAAGTAAGGGTGTGGAGATATGTATTTGGGAGTACTTGATCAATACAATTATTACTCGGAAAAAAAAAAACAAATGCACAACCGTCACTAATCGTTATTAAAAAGTTAAAATATGTATAATTTGAAATAGACACAGTACAACATGAGTCATTATCGAATAATACCTAAATAAACTTCACTTTAAAATTGAACCTGGGGAATTTCAAGATCAAGTTAATTACGGTCCAAGTTAAATTCACCAAATTTAAAATAGTTATTACGTACCTCAATATTTATGGGTGTGGAGATATGTATTTGGGAGTACTGGGTCAATACCATTAGACCTCGCAAAAGAAAACAAAAGCAAAATAGTCATTACGCGTTACTAAAAAATTAAAATCTTTTTGAAATAGACAACGTAGAACATAAGGCATTATCGAATAATTCCTAATTAACTTGATCTTGAAATTGAATCCAGGAAATTTCAAGTACAAGTTAATTACGTCCCAAGACAAATATAAAAAATCTAAAAAAATTGTTACGTACCTCAATAAGTAAGGGTGTGGAGATATGTATTTGGGAGTACTTGATCAATACGATTAGTACTCGGAAAAAAAACAAAACAAATGCACAACCGTCACTAATCGTTACTAAAAAGTTAAAATATGTATAATTTGAAATAGGCAAAGTACAACATGAGTCATTATCGAATAATACCTAAATTAACTTGGCTTTAAAATTGAACCTGGGGAATTTCAAGATCAAGTTAATTACGGTTCAAGTTAAATTCACCAAATTTAAAATAGTTATTACGTACCTCAATATTTATGGGTGTAGAGATATGTATTTGGGAGCACTTGGTCAATACCATTAGACCTCGCAAAAGAAAACAAAAGCAAAATAGTCATTACGCGTTACTAAAAAATTAAAATCTGTTTGAAATAGACAACGTAGAACATAAGGCATTATCGAATAATTCCTAATTAACTTGATCTTGAAATTGAATCCAGGAAATTTCAAGTTCAAGTTAATTACGTCCCAAGACAAATATAAAAAATCTAAAATAATTGTTACGTACCTCAATATGTAAGTGTGTGGAGATATGTATTTGGGAGTACTTGGTCAATACAATTAGGCCTCGCAAAAGAAAACAAATGCACAACCGTCACTACTCGTTACTAAAAACTTAAAATATGTAAAATTTGAAATAGACAAAGTACAACATGAGTCATTATCGAATAATACCTAAATTAACTTTACTTTAAAATTGAACCCGGAGAATTTCAAGATCAAGTTAATTGTGGCACAAGTTAAATTCACCAAATTTAAAATACTTATTACGTACCTCAATATTTATGGGTGTAGTGATATGTATTTGGGAGTACTTAGTCAATACAATTAGACCTCGCAAAAGAAAACAAAAGCAAAATAGTCATTACGCGTTACTAAAAAATTAAAATCTGTTTGAAATAGACAACGTAGAACATAAGGCATTATCGAATAATTCCTAATTAACTTGATCTTGAAATTGAATCCAGGAAATTTCAAGTTCAAGTTAATTACGTCCCAAGACAAATATAAAAAATCTAAAATAATTGTTACGTACCTCAATAAGTAAGGGTGTGGAGATATGTATTTGGGAGTACTTGATCAATACGATTAGTACTCGGAAAAAAAACAAAACAAATGCACAACCGTCACTAATCGTTACTAAAAAGTTAAAATATGTATAATTTGAAATAGGCAAAGTACAACATGAGTCATTATCGAATAATACCTAAATTAACTTGACTTTAAAATTGAACCTGGGGAATTTCAAGATCAAGTTAATTACGGTTCAAGTTAAATTCACCAAATTTAAAATAGTTATTACGTACCTCAATATTTATGGGTGTAGAGATATGTATTTGGGAGCACTTGGTCAATACCATTAGACCTCGCAAAAGAAAACAAAAGCAAAATAGTCATTTCGAGTTACTAAAAAATTAAAATCTGTTTGAAATAAACAACGTAGAACATAAAGCATTGTCGAATAATTCCTAATTAACTTGATCTTGAAATTGAATCAAGGAAATTTCAAGTTCAAGTTAATTACGTCCCAAGACAAATATAAAAAATCCAAAATAATTGTTACGTACCTCAATATGTAAGTGTGTGGAGATATGTATTTGGGAGTACTTGGTCAATACAATTAGGCTTCGCAAAAGAAAACAAATGCACAACCGTCACTACTAGTTACTAAAAACTTAAAATATGTATAATTTGAAATAGACAAAGTACAACATGAGTCATTATCGAATAATACCTAAATTAACTTTACTTTAAAATTGAACCCGGAGAATTTCAAGATCAAGTTAATTGTGGCACAAGTTAAATTCACCAAATTTAAAATACTTATTACGTACCTCAATATTTATGGGTGTAGTGATATGTATTTGGGAGTACTTACTCAATACAATTAGACCTCGCAAAAGAAAACAAAAGCAAAATAGTCATTACGCGTTACTAAAAAATTAAAATCTGTTTGAAATAGACAACGTAGAACATAAGGCATTATCGAATAATTCCTAATTAACTTGATCTTGAAATTGAATCCAGGAAATTTCAAGTTCAAGTTAATTACGTCCCAAGACAAATATAAAAAATCTAAAATAATTGTTACGTACCTCAATAAGTAAGGGTGTGGAGATATGTATTTGGGAGTACTTGATCAATACAATTAGTACTCGGAAAAAAAAACAAACAAATGCACAACCGTCACTAATCGTTATTAAAAAGTTAAAATATGTATAATTTGAAATAGACAAAGTACAACATGAGTCATTATCGAATAATACCTAAATAAACTTGACTTTAAAATTGAACCTGGGAATTTCAAGATCAAGTTAATTACGGTCCAAGTTAAATTCACCAAATTTAAAATAGTTATTACGTACCTCAATATTTATGCGTGTAGAGATATGTATTTTGGAGTACTTGGTCAATACCATTACACCTCGCAAAAGAAAACAAACCCAAAATAGTCATTACGAGTTACTAAAAAATTAAAATCTGTTTGAAATAAACAACGTAGAACATAAAGCATTGTCGAATAATTCCTAATTAACTTGACCTTGAAATTGAATCCAGGAAATTTCAAGTTCAAGTTAATTACGCCCCAAGACAAATATATAAAATCCAAAATAATTGTTACGTACCTCAATATGTAAGTGTGTGGAGATATGTATTTGGGAGTACTTGGTCAATACAATTAGGCCTCGCAAAAGAAATCAAATGCACAACCGTCACTACTCGTTACTAAAAACTTAAAATATGTATAATTTGAAATAGACAAAGTACAACATGAGTCATTATCGAATAATACCTAAATTAACTTTACTTTAAAATTGAACCCGGAGAATTTCAAGATCAAGTTAATTGTGGCACAAGTTAAATTCACCAAATTGAAAATACTTATTACGTACCTCAATATTTATGGGTGTAGTGATATGTATTTGGGAGTACTTAGTCAATACCATTAGACCTCGCAAAAGAAAACAAAAGCAAAATAGTCATTACGCGTTACTAAAAAATTAAAATCTGTTTGAAATAGACAACGTAGAACATAAGGCATTATCGAATAATTCCTAATTAACGTGATCTTGAAATTGAATCCAGGAAATTTCAAGTTCAAGTTAATTACGTCCCAAGACAAATATAAAAAATCTAAAATAATTGTTACGTACCTCAATAAGTAAGGGTGTGGAGATATGTATTTGGGAGTACTTGGTCAATACAATTAGGCCTCGCAAAAGAAATCAAATGCACAACCGTCACTACTCGTTACTAAAAACTTAAAATATGTATAATTTGAAATAGACAAAGTACAACATGAGTCATTATCGAATAATACCTAAATTAACTTTACTTTAAAATTGAACCTGGGGAATTTCAAGATCAAGTTAATTACGGTCCAAGTTAAATTCACCAAATTTAAAATAGTTATTACGTACCTCAATATTTATGGGTGTGGAGATATGTATTTGGGAGTACTTGGTCAATACCATTAGACCTCGCAAAAGAAAACTAAAGCAAAATAGTCATTACGCGTTACTAAAAAATTAAAATCTGTTTGAAATAGACAACGTAGAACATAAGGCATTATCGAATAATTCCTAATTAACTTGATCTTGAAATTGAATCCAGAAAATTTCAAGTTCAAGTTAATTACGTCCCAAGACAAATATAAAAAATCTAAAATAATTGTTACGTACCTCAATAAGTAAGGGTGTGGAGATATGTATTTGGGAGTACTTGATCAATACAATTAGTACTCGGAAAAAAAACAAAACAAATGCACAACCGTCACTAATCGTTACTAAAAAGATAAAATATGTATAATTTGAAATAGGCACAGTACAACATGAGTCATTATCGAATAATACCTAAATTAACTTGACTTTAAAATTGAACCTGGGGAATTTCAAGATCAAGTTAATTACGGTTCAAGTTAAATTCACCAAATTTAAAATAGTTATTACGTACCTCAATATTTATGGGTGTAGAGATATGTATTTGGGAGCACTTGGTCAATACCATTAGACCTCGCAAAAGAAAACAAAAGCAAAATAGTCATTACGCGTTACTAAAAAATTAAAATCTATTTCAAATAGGCAACGTAGAACATAAGGCATTATCGAATAATTCCTAATTAACTTGATCTTGAAATTGAATCCAAGAAATTTCAAGTTCAAGTTAATTACGTCCCAAGACAAATATAAAAAATCTAAAATAATTATTACGTACCTCAATAAGTAAGGGTGTGGAGATATGTATTTGGGAGTACTTGATCAATACAATTAGTACTCGGAAAAAACAAAACAAATGCACAACCGTCACTAATCGTTATTAAAAAGTTAAAATATGTATAATTTGAAATAGACAAAGTACAACATGAGTCATTATCGAATAATACCTAAATAAACTTCACTTTAAAATTGAACCTGGAAATTTCAAGATCAAGTTAATTACGGTCCAAGTTAAATTCACCAAATTTAAAATAGTTATTACGTACCTCAATATTTATGGGTGTAGAGATATGTATTTTGGAGTACTTCGTCAATACCATTAGACCTCGCAAAAGAAAACAAAAGCAAAATAGTCATTACGCGTTACTAAAAAATTAAAATCTGTTTGAAATAGACAACGTAGAACATAAGGCATTATCGAATAATTCCTAATTAACTTGATCTTGAAATTGAATCCAGGAAATTTCAAGTTCAAGTTAATTACGTCCCAAGACAAATATAAAAAATCTAAAATAATTGTTACGTACCTCAATAAGTAAGGGTGTGGAGATTTGTATTTGGGAGTACTTGGTCAATACAATTAGGCCTCGCAAAAGAAATCAAATCCACAACCGTCACTACTCGTTACTAAAAACTTAAAATATGTATAATTTGAAATAGACAAAGTACAACATGAGTCATTATCGAATAATACCTAAATTAACTTTACTTTAAAATTGAACCTGGGGAATTTCAAGATCAAGTTAATTACGGTCCAAGTTAAATTCACCAAATTTAAAATAGTTATTATGTACCTCAATATTTATGGGTGTGGAGATATGTATTTGGGAGTACTTGGTCAATACCATTAGACCTCGCAAAAGAAAACTAAAGCAAAATAGTCATTACGCGTTACTAAAAAATTAAAATCTGTTTGAAATAGACAACGTAGAACATAAGGCATTATCGAATAATTCCTAATTAACTTGATCTTGAAATTGAATCCAGGAAATTTCAAGTTCAAGTTAATTACGTCCCAAGACAAATATAAAAAATCTAAAATAATTGTTACGTACCTCAATAAGTAAGGGTGTGGAGATATGTATTTGGGAGTACTTGATCAATACAATTAGTACTCGGAAAAAAAACAAAACAAATGCACAACCGTCACTAATCGTTACTAAAAAGTTAAAATATGTATAATTTGAAATAGGCAAAGTACAACATGAGTCATTATCGAATAATACCTAAATTAACTTGACTTTAAAATTGAACCTGGGGAATTTCAAGATCAAGTTAATTGTGGCACAAGTTAAATTCACCAAATTTAAAATACTTATTACGTACCTCAATATTTATGGGTGTAGAGATATGTATTTGGGAGTACTTAGTCAATACCATTAGACCTCGCAAAAGAAAACAAAAGCAAAATAGTCATTACGCGTTACTAAAAAATTAAAATCTATTTCAAATAGGCAACGTAGAACATAAGGCATTATCGAATAATTCCTAATTAACTTGATCTTGAAATTGAATCCAAGAAATTTCAAGTTCAAGTTAATTACGTCCCAAGACAAATATAAAAAATCTAAAATAATTATTACGTACCTCAATAAGTAAGGGTGTGGAGATATGTATTTGGGAGTACTTGATCAATACAATTAGTACTCGGAAAAAAAAAAACAAATGCACAACCGTCACTAATCGTTATTAAAAAGTTAAAATATGTATAATTTGAAATAGACAAAGTACAACATGAGTCATTATCGAATAATACCTAAATAAACTTCACTTTAAAATTGAACCTGGGGAATTTCAAGATCAAGTTAATTACGGTTCAAGTTAAATTCACCAAATTTAAAATAGTTATTACGTACCTCAATATTTATGGGTGTAGAGATATGTATTTGGGAGTACTTCGTCAATACCATTAGATCTCGCAAAAGAAAACAAAAGCAAAATAGTCATTACGCGTTACTAAAAAATTAAAATCTGTTTGAAATAGACAACGTAGAACATAAGGCATTATCGAATAATTCCTAATTAACTTGATCTTGAAATTGAATCCAGGAAATTTCAAGTTCAAGTTAATTACGTCCCAAGACAAATATAAAAAATCTAAAATAATTGTTTCGTACCTCAATAAGTAAGGGTGTGCAGATATGTATTTGGGAGTACTTGGTCAATACAATTAGTACTCGGAAAAAAAAAAAACAAATGCACAATCGTCACTATTCGTTATTAAAAAGTTAAAATATGTATAATTTGAAATAGACAAAGTACAACATGAGTCATTATCGAATAATACCTAAATTAACTTGACTTTAAAATTGAACCTGGGGAATTTCAAGATCAAGTTAATTACGGTCCAAGTTAAATTCACCAAATTTAAAATAGTTATTACGTACCTCTATATTTATGGGTTTAGAGATATGTATTTGGGAGTACTTGGTCAATACCATTAGGCCTTGCAAAAGAAAACAAAAGCAAAATAGTCATTACGAGTTACTAAAAAATTAAAATCTGTTTGAAATAGACAACGTAGAACATAAAGCATTGTCGAATAATTCCTAATTAACTTGACCTTGAAATTGAATGCAGGAAATTTCAAGTTCAAGTTAATTACGTCCCAAGAAAAATATATAAAATCCAAAATAATTGTTACGTACCTCAACAGGTAAAGGTGTGGAGATATGTATTGGGGAGTACTTGGTCAATACAATTAGGCCTCGCAAAAGAAAACAAATGCACAACCGTCACTACTCGTTACTAAAAACTTAAAATATGTATAATTTGAAATAGACAAAGTACAACATGAGTCATTATCGAATAATACCTAAATTAACTTTACTTTAAAATTGAACCTGGAGAATTTCAAGATCAAGTTAATTGTGGCACAAGTTAAATTCACCAAATTTAAAATAGTTATTACGTACCTCAATATTTATGGGTGTAGTGATATGTATTTGGGAGTACTTCGTCAATACCATTAGACCTCGGAAAAGAAAAAAAAAGCAAAATAGTCATTACGAGTTACTGAAAAATTAAAATCTGTTTGAAATAGACAACGTAGAACATAAAGCATTGTCGAATAATTCCTAATTAACTTGACCTTGAAATTGAATCCAGGAAATTTCAAGTTCAAGTTAATTACGTCCCAAGACAAATATAAAAAATCTAAAATAATTGTTACGTACCTCAATAAGTAAGGGTGTGGAGATATGTATTTGGGAGTACTTGGTCAATAGAATTAGTCCTCGAAAAAAAAATACAAATGCACAACCTCACTAATCGTTATTAAAAAGTTAAAATATGTATAATTTGAAATAGACAAAGTACAACAGGAGTCATTATCGAATAATACCAAAATTAACTTGACTTTAAAATTGAACCCGGAGAATTTCAGGATCAAGTTAATTACGGCACAAGTTAAAATCACCAAATTTAAAATAGTTATTACGTACCTCAATATTTATGGGTGTAGTGATATGTATTTGGGAGTACTTGGTCAATACCATTAGACCTCGCAAAAGAAAACAAAAGCAAAATAGTCATTACGCGTTACTAAAAAATTAAAATCTATTTGAAATAGACAACGTAGAACATAAGGCATTATCGAATAATTCCTAATTAACTTGATCTTGAAATTGAATCCAGGAAATTTCAAGTTCAAGTTAATTACGTCCCAAGACAAATATAAAAAATCTAAAATAATTGTTACGTACCTCAATAAGTAAGGGTGTGGAGATATGTATTTGGGAGTACTTGGTCAATACAATTAGTCCTCGGAAAAAAAATACAAATGCACAACCGTCACTAATCGTTATTAAAAAGTTAAAATATGTATAATTTGAAATAGACAAAGTACAACATGAATCATTATCGAACAATACCAAAATTAACTTGACTTTAAAATTGAACCCGGAGAATTTCAAGATCAAGTTAATTACGGCACAAGTTAAATTCACCAAATTTAAAATAGTTATTACGTACTTCAATATTTATGGGTGTAGTGATATGTATTTGGGAGTACTTGGTCAATACCATTAGACCTCGCAAAAGAAAACAAAAGCAAAATAGTCTTACGCGTTACTAAAAAATTAAAATCTGTTTGAAATAGACAACGTAGAACATAAGGCATTGTCGAATAATTCCTAATTAACTTGATCTTGAAATTGAATGCAGGAAATTTCAAGTTCAAGTTAATTACGTCCCAAGACAAATATAGAAAATCCAAAATAATTGTTACGTACCTCAATATGTAAGTGTGTGGAGATATGTATTTGGGAGTACTTGGTCAATACAATTAGGCCTCGCAAAAGAAAACAAATGCACAACCGTCACTACTCGTTACTAAAAACTTAAAATATGTATAATTTGAAATAGACAAAGTACAACATGAGTCATTATCGAATAATACCTAAATTAACTTGACTTTAAAATTGAACCCGGAGAATTTCAAGATCAAGTTAATTACGGCACAAGTTAAATTCACCAAATTTAAAATAGTTATTACGTACCTCAATATTTATGGGTGTAGTGATATGTATTTTGGAGTACTTGGTCAATACCATTAGATCTCGCAAAAGAAAACAAAAGCAAAATAGTCATTACGCGTTACTAAAAAATTAAAATTTGTTTGAAATAGACAACGTAGAACATAAGGCATGGTCGAATAATTCCTAATTAACTTGACCTTGAAATTGAATCCAGGAAATTTCAAGTTCAAGTTAATTACATCCCAAGAAAAATATAAAAAATCAAAAATAATTGTTACGTACCTCAACAAGTAAGAGTGTGGAGATATGTATTGGGGAGTACTTGGTCAATACAATTAGGCCTCGGAAAAGAAAACAAATGCACAACCGTCACTACTCGTTACTAAAAACTTAAAATATGTATAATTTGAAATAGACAAAGTACAACATGAGTCATTATCGAATAGTACCTAAATTAACTTGACTTTAAAATTGAACCCGGGAAATTTCAAGATCAAGTTAATTATGGCACAAGTTAAATTCACCAAATTTAAAATAGTTATTACGTACCTCAATATTTATGGGTGTAGTGATATGTATTTGGGAGTACTTCGTCAATACCATTAGACCTCGCAAAAGAAAACAAAAGCAAAATAGTCATTACGAGTTACTGAAAAATTAAAATCTGTTTGAAATAGACAACGTAGAACATAAAGCATTGTCGAATAATTCCTAATTAACTTGACCTTGAAATTGAATCCAGGAAATTTCAAGTTCAAGTTAATTACGTCCTAAGACAAATATAAAAAATCTAAAATAATTGTTACGTACCTCAATAAGTAAGGGTGTGGAGATATGTATTTGGGAGTACTTGGTCAATAGAATTAGTCCTCGAAAAAAAAATACAAATGCACAACCTCACTAATCGTTATTAAAAAGTTAAAATATGTATAATTTGAAATAGACAAAGTACAACATGAGTCATTATCGAATAATACCAAAATTAACTTGACTTTAAAATTGAACCCGGAGAATTTCAGGATCAAGTTAATTACGGCACAAGTTAAAATCACCAAATTTAAAATAGTTATTACGTACCTCAATATTTATGGGTGTAGTGATATGTATTTGGGAGTACTTGGTCAATACCATTAGACCTCGCAAAAGAAAACAAAAGCAAAATAGTCATTACGCGTTACTAAAAAATTAAAATCTATTTGAAATAGACAACGTAGAACATAAGGCATTATCGAATAATTCCTAATTAACTTGATCTTGAAATTGAATCCAGGAAATTTCAAGTTCAAGTTAATTACGTCCCAAGACAAATATAAAAAATCTAAAATAATTGTTACGTACCTCAATAAGTAAGGGTGTGGAGATATGTATTTGGGAGTACTTGGTCAATACAATTAGTCCTCGGAAAAAAAATACAAATGCACAACCGTCACTAATCGTTATTAAAAAGTTAAAATATGTATAATTTGAAATAGACAAAGTACAACATGAATCATTGTCGAACAATACCAAAATTAACTTGACTTTAAAATTGAACCCGGAGAATTTCAAGATCAAGTTAATTACGGCACAAGTTAAATTCACCAAATTTAAAATAGTTATTACGTACTTCAATATTTATGGGTGTAGTGATATGTATTTGGGAGTACTTGGTCAATACCATTAGACCTCGCAAAAGAAAACAAAAGCAAAATAGTCTTACGCGTTACTAAAAAATTAAAATCTGTTTGAAATAGACAACGTAGAACATAAGGCATTGTCGAATAATTCCTAATTAACTTGATCTTGAAATTGAATGCAGGAAATTTCAAGTTCAAGTTAATTACGTCCCAAGACAAATATAGAAAATCCAAAATAATTGTTACGTACCTCAATATGTAAGTGTGTGGAGATATGTATTTGGGAGTACTTGGTCAATACAATTAGGCCTCGCAAAAGAAAACAAATGCACAACCGTCACTACTCGTTACTAAAAACTTAAAATATGTATAATTTAAAATAGACAAAGTACAACATGAGTCATTATCGAATAATACCTAAATTAACTTGACTTTAAAATTGAACCCGGAGAATTTCAAGATCAAGTTAATTACGGCACAAGTTAAATTCACCAAATTTAAAATAGTTATTACGTACCTCAATATTTATGGGTGTAGTGATATGTATTTTGGAGTACTTGGTCAATACCATTAGATCTCGCAAAAGAAAACAAAAGCAAAATAGTCATTACGCGTTACTAAAAAATTAAAATTTGTTTGAAATAGACAACGTAGAACATAAGGCATGGTCGAATAATTCCTAATTAACTTGACCTTGAAATTGAATCCAGGAAATTTCAAGTTCAAGTTAATTACATCCCAAGAAAAATATAAAAAATCAAAAATAATTGTTACGTACCTCAACAAGTAAGAGTGTGGAGATATGTATTGGGGAGTACTTGGTCAATACAATTAGGCCTCGGAAAAGAAAACAAATGCACAACCGTCACTACTCGTGACTAAAAACTTAAAATATGTATAATTTGAAATAGACAAAGTACAACATGAGTCATTATCGAATAGTACCTAAATTAACTTTACTTTAAAATTGAACCCGGGAAATTTCAAGATCAAGTTAATTATGGCACAAGTTAAATTCACCAAATTTAAAATAGTTATTACGTACCTCAATATTTATGGGTGTAGTGATATGTATTTGGGAGTACTTGGTCAATACCATTAGACCTCGCAAAAGAAAACAAAAGCAAAATAGTCATTACGCGTTACTAAAAAATTAAAATCTATTTGAAATAGACAACGTAGAACATAAGGCATTATCGAATAATTCCTAATTAACTTGATCTTGAAATTGAATGCAGGAAATTTCAAGTACAAGTTAATTACGTCCCAAGACAAATATAAAAAATCTAAAATAATTGTTACGTACCTCAATAAGTAAGGGTGTGGAGATATGTATTTGGGAGTACTTGGTCAATAGAATTAGTCCTCGAAAAAAAAATACAAATGCACAACCTCACTAATCGTTATTAAAAAGTTAAAATATGTATAATTTGAAATAGACAAAGTACAACATGAGTCATTATCGAATAATACCAAAATTAACTTGACTTTAAAATTGAACCCGGAGAATTTCAGGATCAAGTTAATTACGGCACAAGTTAAAATCACCAAATTTAAAATAGTTATTACGTACCTCAATATTTATGGTTGTAGTGATATGTATTTGGGAGTACTTGGTCAATACCATTAGACCTCGCAAAAGAAAACAAAAGCAAAATAGTCTTACGCGTTACTAAAAAATTACAATCTGTTTGAAATAGATAACGTAAAACATAAGGTATTGTCGAATAATTCCTAATTAACTTGATCTTGAAATTGAATGCATGAAATTTCAAGTTCAAGTTAATTACTTCCCAAGACAAATATAGAAAATCAAAAATAATTGTTACGTACCTCAATATGTAAGTGTGTGGAGACATGTATTGGGGAGTATTTGGTCAATACAATTAGGCCACGCAAAAGAAAACAAATGCACAACCATCACTACTCGTTACTAAAAACTTAAAATATTTATAATTTGAAATAGACAAAGTACAACATGAGTCATTATCGAATAATACCTAAATTAACTTGACTTTAAAATTGAACCCGAAGAATTTCAAGATCAAGTTAATTATGGCACAAATTAAATTCACCAAATTTAAAATAGTTATTACGTGCCTCAATATTTATGGGTGTAGTGATATGTATTTGGGAGTACTTGGTCAATACCATTAGACCTCGCAAAAGAAAACAAAAGCAAAATAGTCATTACGCGTTACTAAAAAATTAAAATCTGTTTGAAATGGACAACGTAGAACATAAGGCATTGTCGAATAATTCCTAATTAACTTGACCTCTAAATTGAATCCAGGAAATTTCAAGTTCAAGTTAATTACGTCCCAAGACAAATATAAAAAATCTAAATTAATGATTACGTACCTCAAGAAGTAAGGGTGTGGAGATATGTATTTGGGAGTACTTGGGCAATACAATTAGTCCTCGGAAAAAAAAAAAACAAATGCACAACCATCACTAATCGTTATTAAAAAGTTAAAATATGTATAATTTGAAATAGACAAAGTACAACATGAGTCATTATCGAACAATACAAAAATTAACTTGACTTTAAAATTGAACCCGAAGAATTTCAAGATCAAGTTAATTACGGCCCATGATAAATTCACCAAATTTAAAATAGTTATTACGTACCTCAATATTTATGGGTGTAGAGATATGTATTTTGGAGTACTTGGTCATTACCATTTGACCTCGCATAAGAAAACAAAAGCAAAATAGTCATTACGAGTTACTAAAAAATTAAAATCTGTTTAAAATAGACAACGAGAACATAAGGCATTGTCGAATAATTCCTAATTAACTTGATCATGAAGTTGAACCCGGGAAATTTCAAGCTCAAGTTAATTACGTCCCAAGACAAATATACGAAATCCGAAATAATTGTTACGTAACTCAATATGTTAGGGTGTGGAGATATGTATTAGGGAGTACTTGGTCAATACAATTAGGCCTCGCGAAAGAAAACAAATGCACAACCGTCATTACTCGTTACTAAAAAGTTAAAATATGTATAATTTGAAATAGGCAAAGTACAACATGAGTCATTATCGAATAATACCTAAATTAACTTGACTTTAAAATTGAACCCGGGGAATTTCAAGCACAAGTTAATTACGGCCCAAGTTAAATTCACCAAATTTAAAATAGTTATTACGTACCGCAATATTTATGTGTGTAGAGATATGTATTTCGGAGTACTTGGTCAATACCATTTGACCTCGCATAAGAAAACAAAAGCAAAATAGTCATTACGAGTTACTAAAAAATTAAAATCTGTTTGAAATAGGCAACGAGAACAAAAGGCATTGTCGAATAATTTCTAATTAACTTGATCTTCAAATTGAACCCGGGAAATTTCAAGCTCAAGTTAATTACGTCCCAAGACAAATATACGAAATCCAAAATATTTGTTACGTACCTCAATATGTAAGTGTGTGGTGATATGTATTGGGGAGTACTTGTCAATACAATTAGGCATCGCAAAAGAAAACAAATGCACAACCGTCACTACTCGTTACTAAAATGTTAAAATATGTATAATTTGAAATAGACAAAGTACAACATGAGTCATTATCAAATAATACCTAAATTAACTTGACTTTAAATTGAACCCGGAGAATTTCAACCTCAAGTTAATTACGGCACAAGTTAAATTCACTAAATTTAAAATAGTTATTACGTACCTCAATATTTGTGCGTGTAGAGATATGTATTTGGGAGTACTTGGTCAATACCATTAGACCTCGCAAAAGAAAACAAAAGCAAAATAGTCATTACGCATTACTAAAAAATTAAAATCTGTTTGAAATAGACAACGTAGAACATAAGGCATTGTCAAATAATTCCTAATTAACTTGACCTTGAAATTGAACCCGGGAAATTTAAAGCTCAAGTTAATTACGTTCCAAGACAAATATACGAAATCCAAAATAATTGTTACGTACCTCAATATGTAAGTGTGTGGATATATGTATTGGGGAGTACTTGGTCAATACAACTACGTCTCGCAAAAGAGAACAAATGCACAACCGTCACTACTCGTTACTAAAATGTTAAAATATGTATAATCTGAAATAGACAAAGTACAATATTAGTCATTATCGAATAATACCTAAATTAACTTGACTTTAAAATTGAACTCGGGAAATTTCAAGATCAAGTTAATTACGGCACAATTTAAATTCACCAAATTTAAAATAGTTATTACGTACCTCAATATTTATGGGTGTATAGATATGTAATGTGGAGCACTTGGTCAATACCATTAGACCTCGCAAAAGAAAACAAAAGCAAAATAGTCATTACGCGTTACTAAAAAATTAAAATCTGTTTGAAATAGACAACGTAGAACATAAGGCATTATCGAATAATTCATAATTAACTTGATCTTGAAATTGAATCCGGGAAATTTCAAGCTCAAGTTAATTACGGCCCAAGATAAATTCACCAAATTTAAAATAGTTATTACGTACCTCAATATTTATGGGTGTAGATATATGTATTTTTGAGTACTTGGTCAATACCATTTGACCTCGCATAAGAAAACAAAAGCAAAATAATCATGACGAGTTTCTGAAAAATTAAAATCTGTTTGAAATAGACAACGAGAACATAAGGCATTGTCGAATAATTCCTAATTAATTTGATCTTGAAATTGAACCCGGAAAATTTCAAGCTCAAGTTAATTATGTCCCAAGACAAATATACGAAATCCAAAATAATTGTTACGTACCTCAATATGTAAGTGTGTGGTGATATGTATTGGGGAGTACTTGGTCAATACAATTAGGTCTCGCAAAAGAAAAGAAATGCACAACCGTCACTACTCGTTACTAAAATGTTAAAATATGTATAATTTAAAATAGACAAAGTACAATATGAGTCATTATCGAATAATACCTAAATTAACTTGACTTTAAAATTGAACCCGGAAAATTTCAAGATCAAGTTAATTACGGCACAAGTTAAATTCACCAAATTTAAAATAGTTATTACGTACCTCAATATTTATGGGTGTAGAGATATGTATTTGGGAGCACTTGGTCAATACCATTAGACCTCGCAAAAGAAAACAAAAGCAAAATAGTCATTACACGCTACTAAAAAATTAAAATCTGTTTGAAATAGACAACGTAGAACATAAGGCATTGTCGAATAATTCCTAATTAACTTGACCTTGAATTTGAATCCAGGAAATTTTAAGTTCAAGTTAATTACGTCCCAAGATAAATATAAAATATCTAAAATAATTGTTACGTACCTCAATAAGTAAGGGTGTGGAGATATGTATTTGGGAGTACTTGGTCAACACAATTATTCCTTGGAAAAAAAATACAAATGCACAACCGTCACTTGTCGTTATTAAAAAGTTAAAATATGTATAATTTGAAATAGGCAATGTACAACATGAGTCATTATCGAATAATACCTAATTTAACTTGACTTTAAAATTGAACCCGGGGAATTTCAAGCTCAAGTTAATTACGGCCCAAGATAAATTCACCAAATTTAAAATAGTTATTACGTACCTCAATGTTTATGGGTGTAGAGATATGTATTTTGGAGTACTTGGTCAATACCATTTGACCTCGTATAAGAAAACAAAAGCAAAACAATCATTACGAGTTATTAAAAAATTAAAATCTGTTTGAAATAGACAAAGAGAACATAAGGCATTGTCGAATAATTCCTAATTAACTTGATCTTGAAATTGAACCCTGAAAATTTAAAGCTCAAGTTAATTACGTCCCAAGACAAATATACGAAATCCAAAATAATTGTTACGTACCTCAATATGCAAGTGTGTGGTGATATGTATTGGGGAGTACTTGGTCAATACAATTAGGCCTCGCAAAAGAAAACAAATGCACAACCGTCACTACTCGTTACTAAAATATTAAAATATGTATAATTTGAAATAGACAAATTACAACATGAGTCATTATCGAATAATACCTAAATTAATTTGACTTTAAAATTGAACCTGGGGAATTTCAAGATCAAGTTAATTACGGCACAAGTTAAATTCACCAAATTTAAAATAGTTATTACGTACCTCAATATTTATGGGTGTAGAGATATGTATTTGGGAGTACTTGGTCAATACCATTAGAGCTCGCAAAAGAAAACAAAAGCAAAATAGTCATTACGAGTTAGTAAAAAATTAAAATCTGTTTGAAATAGACAACGTAGAACATAAGGCATTGTCGAATAATTCCTAATTAACTTGACCTTGAATTTGAATCCAGGAAATTTTAAGTTCAAGTTAATTATGTCCCAAAAAAAATATAAAAAATCTAAAATAATTGTTACGTACCTCAACAAGGAAGGGTGTGGAGATATGTATTGGAGAGTACTTGGTCAATATAATTAGGCCTCGGAAAGGAAAACAAATGCACAACCGTCACTACTCGTTACTAAAAAGTTAAAATATGTATAATTTGAAATAGGGAAAGTACAACATGAGTCATTATCGAATAATACCTAATTTAACTTGACTTTAAAATTGAACCCGGGGAATTTCAAGCTCAAGTTAATTACGGCCCAAGTTAAATTCACCAAATTTAAAATAGTTATTACGTACCTCAATATTTATGGGTGTAGATATATGTATTTTTGAGTACTTGGTCAATACCATTTGACCTCGCATAAGAAAACAAAAACAAAACAATCATTACGAGTTACTAAAAAATTAAAATCTGTTTGAAATAGACAACGAGAACATAAGGCATTGTCGAATAATTCCTAATTAATTTGATCTTGAAATTGAACACAGAAAATTTCAAGCTCAAGTTAATTATGTCCCAAGACAAATATACGAAATCCAAAATAATTGTTACGTACCTCAATATGTAAGTGTGTGGTGATATGTATTGGAGAGTACTTGGTCAATACAATTAGGCCTCGCAAAAGAAAACAAATGCACAACCGTCAGTACTCGTTACTAAAATGTTAAAATATGTATAATTTGAAATAGACAAAGTACAACATGAGTCATTATCGAATAATACCTAAATTAACTTGACTTTAAAATTGAACCCGGGGAATTTCAAGCTCAAGTTAATTACGGCCCAAGTTAAATTCACCAAATTTAAAATAGTTATTACGTACCTCAATATTTATGTGTGTAGAGATATGTATTTTGGAGTACTTGGTCAATACCATTTGACCTTGAATAAGAAAACAAAAGCAAAATAGTCATTATGAGTTACTAAAAAATTAAAATCTGTTTGAAAAAGACAACGTAGAACATAAGGCATTGTCGAATAATTCCTAATTAACTTGACCTTGAAATTGAACCCGGAAAATTTCAAGCTCAAGTAAAATACGTCCCAAGACAAATATACGAAATCCAAAATAATTTTTACGTACCTCAATATGTAAGGGTGTGGAGATATGTATTGGGGAGAATATGGTCAATACAATTAGGCATCGGAAAAAAAAACAAATGCACAACCGTCACTACTCGTTACTAAAAAGTTAAAATATGTATAATTTAAAATAGACAAAGTACAACATGAGTCATTATCGAATAATACCTAAATTAACTTGACTATAAAATTGAACCCGGTAAATTTCAAGCTCAAGTTAATTACGGCACAAGATAAATTCACCAAATTTAAAGTAGTTATTACGTACCTCAATATTTATGGGCGTAGAGGTATTTTTTTGGAGTACTTGGTCAATACCATTTGACCTCGCAAAAGAAAACAAAAGCAAAATAGTCATTACGAGTTACTAAAAAATTAAAATCTGTTTGAAATAGACAACGTAGAACATAAGGCATTGTCGAATATTTCCTAATTAACTTGACCTTGAATTTGAATCCAGGAAATTTTAAGTTCAAGTTAATTATGTCCCAAGGCAAATATAAAAAATCTAAAATAATTGTTACGTACCTCAACAAGGAAGGGTGTGGAGATATGTATTTGGGAGTACATGGTCAATACAATTAGGCCTCGGAAAAAAAAATAAATGCACAACCGTCACTACTCGTTACTAAAAAGTTAAAATATGTATAATTTAAAATAGACAAAGTACAACATGAGTCATTATCGAATAATACCTAATTTAACTTGACTTTAAAATTGAACCTGGGGAATTTAAAGCTCAAGTCAATTACAGCACAAGATAAATTCACCAAATTTAAAATATATATTACGTACCTCATTATTTATGGGTGTAGAGGTATTTTTTTGGAGTACTTGGTCAATACCATTTGACCTCGCAAAAGAAAACAAAAGCAAAATAGTCATTACGAGTTACTAAAAAATTAAAATCTGTTTGAAATAGACAACGTAGAACATAAACCATTGTCGAATAATTCCTAATTAACTTGACCTTGAATTTGAATCCAGGAAATTATAAGTTCAAGTTAATTACGTCCCAAGACGAATATAAAAAATCTAAAATAATTGTTACGTACCTCAACAAGGATGGGTGTGGAGATATGTATTGGAGAGTACTTGGTCAATATAATTAGGCCTCGGAAAAGAAAATAAATGCACAACCGTCACTACTCGTTACTAAAAAGTTAAAATATGTATAATTTGAAATAGAAAAAGTACAACATGAGTCATTATCGAATAATACCTAAATTAACTTGACTTTAAAATTGAACCCGGGAAATTTTCAGCTCAAGTTAATTACCGCACAAGATAAATTCACCAAATTTAAAATAGTTATTACGTACTTCAATATTTATGGGTGTAGAGATATGTATTTTGGAGTACTTGGTCAATACCATTTGACCTTGAATAAGAAAACAAAAGCAAAATAGTCATTATGAGTTACTAAAAAATTAAAATCTGTTTGAAATAGACTACGTAGAACATAAAGCATTGACAAATAATTCCTAATTAACTTGACCTTGAATTTGAATCCAGGAAATTTTAAGTTCAAGTTAATTACGTCCCAAGACAAATATAAAAAATCTAAAATAATTGTTACGTACCTCAACAAGTAAGGGTGTGGAGATATGTATTGGGGAGTACTTGGTGGATACAATTAGGCCTCGCAAAAGAAAACAAATGCACAACCGTCACTACTCGTTACTAAAATGTTAAAATATGTATAATTTGAAATAGGCAAAGTACAACATGAGTCATTATCGAATAATACCTAAATTAACTTGATTTTAAAATTGAACCCGGAGAATTTCAACCTCAAGTTAATTACGGCACAAGTTAAATTCACTAAATTTAAAATAGTTATTACGTACCTCAATATTTGTGCGTGTAGAGATATGTATTTGGGAGTACTTGGTCAATACCATTAGAGCTCGCAAAAGAAAACAAAAGCAAAATAGTCATTACGCGTTACTAAAATATTAAAATCTGTTTGAAATAGACAACGTAGAACATAAGGCATTGTCGAATAATTCCTAATTAACTTGACCTTGAATTTGAATCCAGGAAATTATAAGTTCAAGTTAATTACGTTCCAAGACGAATATAAAAAATCTAAAATAATTGTTACGTACCTTAACAAGGATGGGTGTGGAGATATGTATTGGACAGTACTTGGTCAATATAATTAGGCCTCGGAAAAGAAAATAAATGCACAACCGTCACTACTCGTTACTAAAAAGTTAAAATATGTATAATTTAAAATAGACAAAGTACAACATGAGTCATTATCGAATAATACCTAAATTAACTTGACTTTAAAATTGAACCCGGGGAATTTCAAGCTCAAGTTAATTACGGCCCAAGTTAAATTCACCAAATTTAAAATAGTTATTACGTACCTCAATATTTATGTGTGTAGAGATATGTATTTTGGAGTACTTGGTCAATACCTTTTGACCTCGCATAAGAAAACAAAAGCAAAACAATCATTACGAGTTACTAAAAAATTAAAATCTGTTTGAAATAGACAACGAGAACATAAGGCATTGTCGAATAATTCCTAATTAACTTGATCTTCAAATTGAACCCGGGAAATTTCAAGCTCAAGTTAATTACGTCCCAAGACAAATATACGAAATCCAAAATAATTGTTACGTACCTCAATATGTAAGTGTGTGGTGATATGTATTGGGGAGTACTTGGTCAATACAATTAGGCCTCGCAAAAGAAAACAAATGCACAACCGTCACTACTCGTTACTAAAAAGTTAAAATATGTATAATTTGAAATAGAAAAAGTACAACATGAGTCATTATCGAATAATACCTAAATTAACTTGACTTTAAAATTGAACCCGGGAAATTTTCAGCTCAAGTTAATTACCGCACAAGATAAATTCACCAAATTTAAAATAGTTATTACGTACTTCAATATTTATGGGTGTAGAGATATGTATTTTGGAGTACTTGGTCAATACCATTTGACCTTGAATAAGAAAACAAAAGCAAAATAGTCATTACGAGTTACTAAAAAATTAAAATCTGTTTTAAATAGACAACGTAGAACGTAAACCATTGTCGAATAAATCCTAATTAACTTGACCTTTAATTTGAATCCAGAAAATTTTAAGTTCAAGTTAATTACGTCCCAAGGCAAATATAAAAAATCTAAAATAATTGTTACGTACCTCAACAAGGAAGGGTGTGGAGATATGTATTGGGGAGTACATGGTCAATACAATTAGGCCTCGGAAAAAAAAACAAATGCACAACCGTCACTACTCATTACTAAAAATTTAAAATATGTATAATTTGAAATAGACAAAGTACAACATGAGTCATTATCGGATAATACCTAAATTAACTTGACTTTAAAATTGAACCCGGGGAATTTCAAGATCAAGTTAATTACGGCATAAGTTAAATTCACCAAATTTAAAATAGTTATTACGTACCTCAATACTTATGGGTGTAGTGATTTGTATTTGGGAGTACTTGGTCAATACCATTTGACCTCGCAAAAGACAACAAAAGAAAAATAGTTATTACGAGTTACTAAAAAATTAAAATCTGTTTGAAATAGACAACGTAGAACATAAATCATTGTCGAATAATTCCTAAATAACTTGACCTTGAATTTGAATCCAGGAAATTATAATTTTCAAGTTAATTACGTCCCAAGACAAATATAAAAAATCTAAAATAATTGTTACGTACCTCAAAAAGGAAGGGTGTGGAGATATGTATTGGGGAGTACTTGGTCAATACAATTAGGCCTCGCAAAAGAAAATAAATGCACAACCGTCACTACTCGTTACTAAAAAGTTAAAATATGTATAATTTGAAATAGACAAAGTACAACATGAATCATTATCGAATAATACCTAAATTAACTTGACTTTAAAATTGAACCCGGGGAATTTAAAGATCAAGTTAATTACAGCACAAGTTAAATTCACCAAATTTAAAATAGTTATTACGTACCTCAATATTTATAGGTGTAGTGATATGTATTTGGGAGTACTTGGTCAATACCAATAGACCTCGCAAAAGAAAACAAAAGCAAAATAGTCCTTACGCGTTACTAAAAAATTAAATTCTGTTTGAAAAAGACAACGTAGAACATAAGGCATTGTCGAATAATTCCTAATTAACTTGACCTTGAAATTGAACCCGGAAAATTTCAAGCTCAAGTTAAATACGTCCCAAGACAAATATACGAAATCCGAAATAATTTTTACGTACCTCAATATGTAAGGGTGTGGAGATATGTATTGGGGAGTACATGGTCAATACAATTAGGCATCGGAAAAAAAAACAAATGCACAACCGTCACTACTCGTTACTAAAAAGTTAAAACATGTATAATTGAAAATAGACAAAGTACAACATGAGTCATTATCGAATAATACCTAAATTAAGTTGACTATAAAATTGAACTTGGGGAATTTCAAGCTCAAGTTAATTACGGCACAAGATAAATTCACCAAATTTAAAATGGTTATTACGTACCTCAATATTTATGGGTGTAGAGGTATTTTTTTGGAGTACTTGGTCAATACCATTTGACCTCGCAAAAGAAAACAAAAGCAAAATAGTCATTACGAGTTACTAAAAAATTAAAATCTGTTTTAAATAGACAACGTAGAACATAAACCATTGTCGAATAATTCCTAATTAACTTGACCTTGAATTTGAATCCAAAAAATTTTAAGTTCAAGTTAATTACGTCCCAAGACAAATATAAAAAATCTAAAATAATTGTTACGTACCTCAACAAGGAAGGGTGTGGAGATATGTATTGGGGAGTACATGGTCAATACAATTAGGCCTCAGAAAAAAAAACAAATGCACAACCGTCACTACTCGTTACTAAAAAGTTAAAATATGTATAATTTGAAATAGACAAAGTACAAATGAGTCATTATCGAATAATACCTAAATTAACTTGACTTTAAAATTGAACCCGGGGAATTTCAAGATCAAGTTAATTACGGCACAAGTTAAATTCACCAAATTTAAAATAGTTATTACGTACCTCAATACTTATGGGTGTAGTGATATGAATTTGGGAGAACTTGGTCAATACCATTTGACCTCGCAAAAGAAAACAAAAGCAAAATAGTCATTACGAGTTACTAAAATATTAAAATCTGTTTGAAATAGACAACGTAGAACATAAAGCATTGTCGAATAATTCCTAAATAACTTGACCTTGAATTTGAAACCAGAAAATTTTAAGTTCAAGTTAATTACGTCCCAAGACAAATATAAAAAATCTAAAATAATTGTTACGTACCTCAAAAAGGAAGGGTGTGGAGATATGTATTGGGGAGTACTTGGTCAATACAATTAGGCCTCGCAAAAGAAAATAAATGCACAACCGTCACTACTCGTTACTAAAAAGTTAAAATATGTATAATTTGAAATAGACAAAGTACAACATGAATCATTATCGAATAATACCTAAATTAACTTGATTTTAAAATTGAACCCGGGGAATTTACAGATCAAGTTAATTACGGCACAAGTTAAATTCACCAAATTTAAAATAGTTATTACGTACCTCAATATTTATAGGTGTAGTGATACGTATTTGGGAGTACTTGGTCAATACCAATAGACCTCGCAAAAGAAAACAAAAGCAAAATAGTCCTTACGCGTTACTAAAAAATTAAAATCTGTTTGAAAAAGACAACGTAGAACATAAGGCATTGTCGAATAATTCCTAATTAACTTGACCTTGAAATTGAACCTGGGAAATTTCAAGCTCAAGTTAAATACGTCCCAAGACAAATATACGAAATCCAAAATAATTTTTACGTACCTCAATATGTAAGGGTGTGGAGATATGTATTGGGGAGTACATGGTCAATACAATTAGGGATCGGAAAAAAAAACAAATGCACAACCGTCACTACTCGTTACTAAAAAGTTAAAACATGTATAATTGAAAATAGACAAAGTACAACATGAGTCATTATCGAATAATACCTAAATTAAGTTGACTATAAAATTGAACTTGGGGAATTTCAAGCTCAAGTTAATTACGGCACAAGATAAATTCACCAAATTTAAAATGGTTATTACGTACCTCAATATTTATGGGTGTAGAGGTATTTTTTTGGAGTACTTGGTCAATACCATTTGACCTCGCAAAAGAAAACAAAAGCAAAATAGTCATTGCGAGTTACTAAAAAATTAAAATCTGTTTTAAATAGACAACGTAGAACATAAACCATTGTCGAATAATTCCTAATTAACTTGACCTTGAATTTGAATCCAAAAAATTTTAAGTTCAAGTTAATTACGTCCCAAGACAAATATAAAAAATCTAAAATAATTGTTACGTACCTCAACAAGGAAGGGTGTGGAGATATGTATTGGGGAGTACATGGTCAATACAATTAGGCCTCGGAAAAAAAAATAAATGCACAACCGTCACTACTCGTTACTAAAAAGTTATAATATGTATAATTTGAAATAGACAAAGTACAACATGAGTCATTATCGAATAATACCTAAATTAACTTGACTTTAAAATTGAACCCGGGGAATTTCAAGATCAAGTTAATTACGGCACAAGTTAAATTCACCAAATTTAAAATAGTTATTACGTACCTCAATACTTATGGGTGTAGTGATATGTATTTGGGAGTACTTGGTCAATACCATTTGACCTCGCAAAAGAAAACAAAAGCAAAATAGTCATTACGAGTTACTAAAATATTAAAATCTGTTTGAAATAGACAACGTAGAACATAAAGCATTGTCGAATAATTCCTAAATAACTTGACCTTGAATTTGAATCCAGGAAATTTTAAGTTCAACTTAATTACGTCCCAAGACAAATATAAAAAATCTAAAATAATTGTTACGTACCTCAAAAAGGAAGGGTGTGGAGATATGTATTGGGGAGTACTTGGTCAATACAATTAGGCCTCGCAAAAGAAAATAAATGCACAACCGTCACTACTCGTTACTAAAAAGTTAAAATATGTATAATTTGAAATAGACAAAGTACAAAATGAATCATTATCGAATAATACCTAAATTAACTTGACTTTAAAATTGAACCTGGGGAATTTAATGATCAAGTTAATTACGGCACAAGTTAAATTCACCAAATTTAAAATAGTTATTACGTACCTCAATATTTATAGGTGTAGTGATATGTATTTGGGAGTACTTGGTCAATACCAATAGACCTCGCAAAAGAAAACAAAAGCAAAATAGTCCTTACGCGTTACTAAAAAATTAAAATCTGTTTGAAAAAGACAACGTAGAACATAAGGCATTGTCGAATAATTCCTAATTAACTTGACCTTGAAATTGAACCCGGAAAATTTCAAGCTCAAGTTAAATACGTCCCAAGACAAATATACGAAATCCAAAATAATTTTTACGTACCTCAATATGTAAGGGTGTGGAGATATGTATTGGGGAGTACATGGTCAATACAATTAGGCATCGAAAAAAAAAACAAATGCACAACCGTCACTACACGTTACTAAAAAGTTAAAACATGTATAATTGAAAATAGACAAAGTACAACATGAGTCATTATCAAATAATACCTAAATTAAGTGTACTATAAAATTGAACCTGGGGAATTTCAAGCTCAAGTTAATTACGGCACAAGATAAATTCACCAAATTTAAAATGGTTATTACGTACCTCAATATTTATGGGTGTAGAGGTATTTTTTTGGAGTACTTGGTCAATACCATTTGACCTCGCAAAAGAAAACAAAAGCAAAATAGTCATTACGAGTTACTAAAAAATTAAAATCTGTTTTAAATAGACAACGTAGAACATAAACCATTGTCGAATAATTCCTAATTAACTTGACCTTGAATTTGAATCCAGGAAATTATAAGTTCAAGTTAATTACGTCCCAAGACGAATATAAAAAATCTAAAATAATTGTTACGTACCTCAACAAGGATGGGTGTGGAGATATGTATTGGAGAGTACTTGGTCAATATAATTAGGCCTCGGAAAAGAAAATAAATGCACAACCGTCACTACTCGTTACTAAAAAGTTAAAATATGTATAATTTGAAATAGAAAAAGTACAACATGAGTCATTATCGAATAATACCTAAATTAACATGACTCTAAAATTGAACCCGGCGAATTTCAGCTCAAGTTAATTACCGCACAAGATAAATTCACCAAATTTAAAATAGTTATTACGTACTTCAATATTTATTGGTGTAGAGATATGTATTTTGGAGTACTTGGTCAATACCATTTGACCTTGAATAAGAAAACAAAAGCAAAATAGTCATTATGAGTTACTAAAAAATTAAAATCTGTTTGAAATAGACTACGTAGAACATAAAGCATTGACAAATAATTCCTAATTAACTTGACCTTGAATTTGAATCCAGGAAATTTTAAGTTCAAGTTAATTACGTCCCAAGACAAATATAAAAAATCTAAAATAATTGTTACGTACCTCAACAAGTAAGGGTGTGGAGATATGTATTGGGGAGTACTTGGTGGATACAATTAGGCCTCGCAAAAGAAAACAAATGCACAACCGTCACTACTCGTTACTAAAATGTTAAAATATGTATAATTTGAAATAGGCAAAGTACAACATGAGTCATTATCGAATAATACCTAAATTAACTTGATTTTAAAATTGAACCCGGGAAATTTCAAGCTCAAGTTAATTACGTTCCAAGACAAATATACGTAATCCAGAATAATTGTTACGTACCTCAATATGTAAGTGTGTGGATATATGTATTGGGGAGTACTTGGTCAATACAATTAGGCCTCGCAAAAGAAAACAAATGCACAACCGTCACTACTCGTTACTAAAATGTTAAAATATGTATAATTTAAAATAGACAAAGTACAACATGAGTCATTATCGAATAATACCTAAATTAACTTGACTTTATAATTGAACCCGGGGAATTTCAAGATCTAGTTAATTACGGCACAAGTTAAATTCACCAAATTTAAAATAGTTATTACGTACCTCAATATTTATGGGTATAGAGATATGTATTTGGGAGCACTTGGTCAATACCATTAGACCTCGCAAAAGAAAACAAAAGCAAAATAGTCATTACGAGTTACTAAAAAATTAAAATCTGTTTGAAATAGACAACGAGAACATAAGGCATTGTCGAATAATTCCTAATTAACTTGATCTTGAAATTGAACCAGGGAAATTTCAAGCTCAAGTTAATTACGTCCCAAGACAAATATACGAAATCCAAAATAATTTTTACGTACCTCAATATGTAAGTGTGTGGATATATGTATTGGGGAGTACTTGGTCAATACAATTAGGCCTCGCAAAAGAAAACAAATGCACAACCGTCACTACTCGTTACTAAAATGTTAAAATATGTATAATTTGAAATAGACAAAGTACAACATGAGTCATTATCGAATAATACCTAAAAAAACTTGACTTTCAAATTGAACCCGGGGAATTTCAAGCTCAAGTTAATTACGACCCAAGTTAAATTCACCAAATTTAAAATAGTTATTACGTACCTCAATATTTATGGGTGTAGAGACATGTATTTTGGAGTTCCTGGTCAATACCATTTGACCTCACAAAAGAAAACAAAAGCAAAATAGTCATTACGCGTTACTAAAAAATTAAAATCTGTTTGAAATAAACAACGTAGAACATAAAGCATTGTCGAATAATTCCTAATTAACTTGACCTTGAATTTGAATCCAGGAAATTTTAAGTTCAAGTTAATTACGTCCCAAGACAAATATAAAAAATCTAAAATAATTGTTACGTACCTCAATAAGTAAGGGTGTGGAGATATGTATTTGGGAGTACTTGGTCAATACAATTAGTCCTCGGAAAAAAAATACAAATGCACAACCGTCACTAATCGTTATTAAAAAGTTAAAATATGTATAATTTGAAATAGACAAAGTACAACATGAGTCATTATCGAATAATAACTAAATTAACTTGACTTTAAAATTGAACCTGGGGAATTTCAAGGTCAAGTTAATTACGGCACAAGTTAGATTCACCAAATTTAAAATAGTTATTACGTACCTCAATATTTATGGGTGTAGAGATATGTATTTTGGAGTACTTGGTCAATACCATTAGACCTCGCAAAAGAAAACAAAAGCAAAATAGTCATTACGCGTTACTAAAAAATTAAAATTGGTTTTAAATAGACAACGTAGAACATAAAGCATTGTCCAATAATTCCTAATTAACTTGACCTTGAAATTGAATCCAGGAAATTTCAAGTTCAAGTTAATTACGTTCCAAGACAAATATAAAAAATCAAAAATAATTCTTACGTACATCAACAAGTAAGGGTGTGGAGATATGTATTGAGGAGAACCTTGTCAATACAATTAGGCCTCAGAAAAGAAAACAAATGCACAACCGTCACTACTCGTTACTAAAAACTTAAAATATGTATAATATGAAATAGACAAAGTACAACATGAGTAATTATCGAATAATACCAAAATTAACTTGACTTTAAAATTGAACCCGGAGAATTTAGAGATTAAGTTAATTACAGCACATGTTAAATTCACCAAATTTAAAATAGTTATTACGTACCTCAATATTTATGGGTGTAGTGATATGTATTTAGGAGTACTTGGTCAATACCATTAGACCTCGCAAAAGAAAACAAAAGCAAAATAGTCATTACGCGTTACTAAAAAATTAAAATATGTTTGAAATAGACAACGTAGAACATAAGGCATTGTCGAATAATTCCTAATTAACTTGATTTTGAAATTGAATGCAGGAAATTACAAGTTCAAGTTAATTACGTCCCAAGACAAATATAAGAAATCCAAAATAATTGTTACGTACCTCAATATGTTAGTGTGTGGAGATATGTATTTGGGAGTACTTGGTCAATACAATTAGGACTCGCAAAAGAAAACAAATGCACAACCGTCACTACTCGTTACTAAAATATTAAAATATGTATAATTTGAAATAGACAAAGTACAACATGAGTCATTATCGAATAATACCTAAATTAACTTGACTTTAAAATTGAACCCGGGGAATTTCAAGCTCAAGTTAATTACGGCCCAAGATAAATTCACCAAATGTAAAATAGTTATTACGTACCTCAATATTTATGGGTGTAGAGATATGTATTTCGGAGTACTTGGTCAATACCATTTGACCTCGCAAAAGAAAACAAAAGAAAAATAGTCATTACGAGTTACTAAAAAATTAAAATCTGTTTGAAATAGACAACGTAGAACATAAGGCATTGTCGAATAATTCCTAATTAACTTGACCTTGAAATTGAACCCGGGAAATTTCAAGCTCAAGTTAAATACGTCCCAAGACAAATATACGAAATCCAAAATAATTTTTACGTACCTCAATATGTAAGGGTGTGGAGATATGTATTGGGGAGTACATGGTCAATACAATTAGGCATCGGAAAAAAAAACAAATGCACAACCGTCACTACTCGTTACTAAAAAGTTAAAACATGTATAATTGAAAATAGACAAAGTACAACATGAGTCATTATCGAATAATACCTAAATTAACTTGACTTTAAAATTGAACCCGGAGAATTTCAAGCTCAAGTTAATTACGGCACAAGTTAAATTCACCAAATTTAAAATAGTTATTACGTACCTCAATATTTATGCGTGTAGAGATATGTGATTGGGCATACTTGGTCAATACCATTAGACCTCGCAAAAGAAAACAAAAGCAAAATAGTCATTACGCGTTACTAAAAAATTAAAATCTGTTTGAAATAGACAACGTAGAATATAAGGCATTGTCGAATATTTCCTAATTAACTTGACCTTGAATTTGAATCCAGGAAATTATAAGTTCAAGTTAAATACGTCCCAAGACGAATATAAAAAATCTAAAATAATTGTTATGTACCTCAACAAGTAAGGGTGTGGAGATATGTATTGGGGAGTACTTGGTCCATACAATTAGGCCTCGCAAAAGAAAACAAATGCACAACCGTCACTACTCGTTACTAAAAAGTTAAAATATGTATAATTTGAAATAGACAAAGTACAACATGAATCATTATCGAATAATACCTAAATTAACTTGACTTTAAAATTGAACCCGGGGAATTTCAAGCTCAAGTTAATTACGGCACAAGTTAAATTCACCAAATTTAAAATATTTGGGAGAACTTGGTCAATACCAATAGACCTCGCAAAAGAAAACAAAAGCAAAATAGTCATTACGCGTTACTAAAAAATTAAAATCTGTTTGAAATAGACAACGTAGAACATAACGCATTGTCGAATAATTCCTAATTAACTTGACCTTGAAATTGAACCCGGAAAATTTCAAGCTCAAGTTAAATACGTCCCAAGACAAATATACGAAATCCAAAATATTTTTACGTACCTCAATATGTAAGGGTGTGGAGATATGTATTGGGGAGTACATGGTCAATACAATTAGGCATAGGAAAAAAAAACAAATGCACAACCGTCACTACTCGTTACTAAAAAGTTAAAATATGTATAATTTAAAATAGACAAAGTACAACATGAGTCATTATCGAATAATACCTAAATTAACTTGACTATAAAATTGAACCTGAGGAATTTCAAGCTCAAGTTAATTACGGCACAAGATAAATTCACCAAATTTAAAATAGTTATTACGTACCTCAATATTTATGGGTGTAGAAGTATTTTTTTGGAGTACTTGGTCAATACCATTTGACCTCGCAAAAGAAAACAAAAGCAAAATAGTCATTACGAGTTACTAAAAAATTAAAATTTGTTTGAAATAGACAACGTAGAACATAAGGCATTGTCGAATATTTCCTAATTAACTTGACCTTGAATTTGAATCCAGGAAATTATAAGTTCAAGTTAAATACGTCCCAAGACGAATATAAAAAATCTAAAATAATTGTTACGTACCTCAACAAGGATGGGTGTGGAGATATGTATTGGGGAGTACTTGGTGATTACAATTAGGCCTCGAAAAAGAAAACAAATGCACAACCGTCACTACTCGTTACTAAAAAGTTAAAATATGTATAATTTGAAATAGAAAAAGTACAACATGATTCATTATCGAATAATACCTAAATTACCTTGACTTTAAAATTGAACCCAGAGAATTTCAAGCTCAAGTTAATTACGGTACAAGATAAATTCACCAAATTTAAAATAGTTATTACGTACCCCAATATTTATGGGTGTAGAGATATGTATTTTGGAGTACTTGGTCAATACCATTTGACCTCGCAAAAGAAAACAAAAGCAAAATAGTCATTACGAGTTACTAAAAAATTAAAATCTGTTTGAAATAGACAACGTAGAACACAAGGCATTGTCGAATAATTCCTAAATAACTTGACCTTGAATTTGAATCCAGGAAATTTTAAGTTCAAGTTAATTACGTCCCAAGACAAATATAAAAAATCTAAAATAATTGTTACGTACCTCAACAAGTAAGGGTGTGGAGATATGTATTGGGGAGTACTTGGTCAATACAATTAGGCCTCGGAAAAGAAAACAAATGCACAACCGTCACTACTCGTTACTAAAAAGTTAAAATATGTATAATTTGAAATAGACAAAGTACAACATGAGTCATTATCGAATAATACCTAAATTAACTTGACTTCAAAATTGAACCCGGAGAATTTCAAGCTCAAGTTAATTACGGCACAAGTTAAATTCACCAAATTTAAAATAGTTATTACGTACCTCAATATTTATGCGTGTAGAGATATGTATTTGGGAGTACTTGGTCAATACCATTAGACCTCGCAAAAGAAAACAAAAGCAAAATAGTCATTACGCGTTACTAAAAAATTAAAATCTGTTTGAAATAGACAACGTAGAACCTAAGGCATTGTCAAATAATTCCTAATTAACTTGACCTTGAAATTGAACCCAGGAAATTTCAATCTCAAGTTAATTTCGTCCCAAGACAAATATACGAAATCCAAAATAATTGTTACGTATCTCAATATGTAAGGGTGTGGAGATATGTATTTGGGAGTACTTGGTAATTACAATTAGGCCTCGCAAAAGAAAACAAATGCACAACCGTCACTACTCGTTACTAAAATGTTAAAATATGTATAATTTGAAATAGACAAAGTACAACATGAGTCATTATCGAATAATACTTAAATTAACTTGACTTTAAAATTGAACCCGAGAATTTCAAGCTCAAGTTAATTACAACACAAGATAAATTCACCAAATTTAAAATAGTTATTACGTACCTCAATATTTATGGGTGTAGAGATATGTATTTGAGAGTACTTGGTCAAAACCATTTGACCTCGCATAAGAAAACAAAAGCAAAATAGTCATTACGCTTTACTAAAAAATTGAAATCTGTTTGAAATAGACAACGTAGAACATAAGGCATTGTCGAATAATTCCAAATTAACTTGATCTTGAATTTGAATCCAGGAAATTTTAAGTTCAAGTTAATTACGTCCCAAGACAAATATAAAAAATCTAAAATAATTGTTACGTACCTCAACAAGTAAGGGTGTGGAGATATGTATTTGGGAGTACTTGGTCAATACAATTAGGCCTCGGAAAAGAAAACAAATGCACAACCGTCACTACTCGTTACTAAAAAGTTAAAATATGTATAATTTGAAATAGAAAAAGTACAACATGATTCATTATCGAATAATACCTAAATTACCTTGACTTTAAAATTGAACCCAGAGAATTTCAAGCTCAAGTTAATTACGGTACAAGATAAATTCACCAAATTTAAAATAGTTATTACGTACCCCAATATTTATGGGTGTAGAGATATGTATTTTGGAGTACTTGGTCAATACCATTTGACCTCGCAAAAGAAAACAAAAGCAAAATAGTCATTACGAGTTACTAAAAAATTAAAATCTGTTTGAAATAGACAACGTAGAACACAAGGCATTGTCGAATAATTCCTAAATAACTTGACCTTGAATTTGAATCCAGGAAATTTTAAGTTCAAGTTAATTACGTCCCAAGACAAATATAAAAAATCTAAAATAATTGTTACGTACCTCAACAAGTAAGGGTGTGGAGATATGTATTGGGGAGTACTTGGTCAATACAATTAGGCCTCGGAAAAGAAAACAAATGCACAACCGTCACTACTCGTTACTAAAAAGTTAAAATATGTATAATTTGAAATAGACAAAGTACAACATGAGTCATTATCGAATAATACCTAAATTAACTTGACTTCAAAATTGAACCCGGAGAATTTCAAGCTCAAGTTAATTACGGCACAAGTTAAATTCACCAAATTTAAAATAGTTATTACGTACCTCAATATTTATGCGTGTAGAGATATGTATTTGGGAGTACTTGGTCAATACCATTAGACCTCGCAAAAGAAAACAAAAGCAAAATAGTCATTACGCGTTACTAAAAAATTAAAATCTGTTTGAAATAGACAACGTAGAACCTAAGGCATTGTCAAATAATTCCTAATTAACTTGACCTTGAAATTGAACCCAGGAAATTTCAATCTCAAGTTAATTTCGTCCCAAGACAAATATACGAAATCCAAAATAATTGTTACGTATCTCAATATGTAAGGGTGTGGAGATATGTATTTGGGAGTACTTGGTAATTACAATTAGGCCTCGCAAAAGAAAACAAATGCACAACCGTCACTACTCGTTACTAAAATGTTAAAATATGTATAATTTGAAATAGACAAAGTACAACATGAGTCATTATCGAATAATACTTAAATTAACTTGACTTTAAAATTGAACCCGAGAATTTCAAGCTCAAGTTAATTACAACACAAGATAAATTCACCAAATTTAAAATAGTTATTACGTACCTCAATATTTATGGGTGTAGAGATATGTATTTGAGAGTACTTGGTCAAAACCATTTGACCTCGCATAAGAAAACAAAAGCAAAATAGTCATTACGCTTTACTAAAAAATTGAAATCTGTTTGAAATAGACAACGTAGAACATAAGGCATTGTCGAATAATTCCAAATTAACTTGATCTTGAATTTGAATCCAGGAAATTTTAAGTTCAAGTTAATTACGTCCCAAGACAAATATAAAAAATCTAAAATAATTGTTACGTACCTCAACAAGTAAGGGTGTGGAGATATGTATTTGGGAGTACTTGGTCAATACAATTAGGCCTCGGAAAAGAAAACAAATGCACAACCGTCACTACTCGTTACTAAAAACTTAAAATATGTATAATTTGAAATTGACAAAGTACAAGATGAGTCATTATCGAATAATACCTAAATTAACTTGACTTTAAAATTGAACCCGAGGAATTTCAAGCGCAAGTTAATTACGGCACAGATAAAAATACAAAATTTAAAATAATTATTACGTACCTTAATATTTATGGGTATAGAGATATGTACTTGGGAGTACTTGGTCAATACCATTAGACCTCGCATATGAAAACAAAAGGAAAATAGTCATTACGAGTTACTAAAAAATTAAAATCTGTTTGAAATAGACAACGTAAAACATAAGGCATTGTCGAATAATTCCAAATTAACTTGATCTTGAATTTGAATCCAGGAAATTTTAAGTTCAAGTTAATTACGTCCCAAGACAAATATAAAAAATCTAAAATAATTGTTACGTACCTCAACAAGTAAGGGTGTGGAGATATGTATTTGGGAGTACTTGGTCAATACAATTTGGCCTCGCAAAAGAAAACAAATGCAACACCGTCACTACCCGTTACTAAAAAGTTAAAATATGTATAATTTGAAATTGACAAAGTACAAGATGAGTCATTATCGAATAATACCTAAATTAACTTGACTTTAAAATTGAACCCGAGGAATTTCAAGCGCAAGTTAATTACGGCACAAGTTAAATTCACCAAATTTAAAATAGTTATTACGTACCTCAATATTTAAGGGTGTAGAGATATGTATTTGGGAGCACTTGGTCAATACCATTAGACTTTGCAAAAGAAAACAAAAGCAAAATTGTCATTACGCATTACTAAAAAATTAAAATATGTTTGAAATAGACAACGTAAAACATAAGGCATGGTCGAATAATTCGTAATTAACTTGACCTTGAAATTGAACCCGGGAAATTTCAAGCTCAAGTTAATTACGTCCCAAGACAAATATAAAAAATCTAAAATAATTGTTACGTACCCCAACAAGTAAGGGTGTGGAGATATGTATTTGGGAGTACTTGGTCAATACAATTTGGCCTCGCAAAAGAAAATTAATGCACAACCGTCACTACTCGTTACTAAAAAGTTAAAATATGTATAATTTAAAATAGACAAAGTACAAGATGAGTAATTATCGAATAATGCATAAATTAACTTGACTTTAAAATTGTACTCGAGGAATTTTAAGCACAACTTAATTACGGCACAAGTTAAATTCACCAAATTTAAAATAGTTATTACGTACCTCAATATTTAAGGGTGTAGAGATATGTATTTGGGAGCACTTGGTCAATACCATTAGATCTCGTAAAAGAAAACAAAAGCAAAATAGTCATTACGCGTTACTAAAAAATTAAAATCTGTTTGAAATAGACAACGTAGAACATAAGGCATGGTCGAATAATTCCTAATTAACTTGAACTTGAAATTGAACCCGGGAAATTTGAAGCTCAAGTTAATTACGTCCGAAAACAAATATACGAAATCCAAAATAATTGTTACGTACCTCAATATGTAAAGGTGTGGAGATATGTATTTGGGAGTACTTGGTCAATACAATTAGGCCTCGCAAAAGAAAACAAAAGTACAACCATCACTAGTCGTTTCTAAAATGTTAAAATATGTATAATTTGAAATAAACAAAGTACAACATGAGGCATTATCGAATAATACCTAAATTAACTTGACTTTAAAATTGAACCCGGGGAATTTCAATCTCAAGTTAATTACGGCGAAAGATAAATTCCCCAAATTTAAAATAGTTATTACGTACCTCAATATTTATGGGTGTAGAAATATGTATTTGGGAGTACTTGGTCAATACCATTAGACTCGCAATAGAAAACAAAAGCAAAATAGTCATTACTTATTACTAAAAAATTAAAATCTGTATAATTTAAAATAGAGAAAGTAGAACATAAGGCATTGTAGAATAATACCTAATTAACTTGACCTTGAAATTGAACCCGAAAAACTTCAAGCTCAAGTTAATTACGACCCAAGACAATTATACAAAATTTAAAATAATTTTGTACGTACCTCAATATGTAAGGGTGTGGTGTTATATATTTGGGAGTACATGGTCAATACAATTAGGCCTCGCAAAAGGAAATAAATACAAAACAGTCACTACTCGTTACTAAAAAGTTAAAACATGTATAATTTGAAGTAGACAAAGTACAACATGAGGCATTTTCGAATAATACCTAATTAACTTGACTTTGAAATTGAACCCGGGGAATTTCAAGCCCAAGTTAATTACGGCACAAGATAAATTCACCAAATTTAAAATAGTTATTACGTAACTCAATATGTATGGGTGTAGAGATATGTATTTTGGAGTAATTGGTCAATACCATTAGGCCTCGCATATGAAAACAAAAGGAAAATAGTCATTACAAGTTACTAAAAAATTAAAATCTGTTTGAAATAGACAACGTAAAACATAAGGCATCGTTGAATAATTCCTAATTAATTTGACCTTGAAATTGAACCCAGGAAATTTCAAGCTCAAGTTAATTACATCCCAAGACAAATATAAAAAATTCAAAATATATGTTACGTACCGAAAAGTGTAAGTGTGTGGAGATATGTATTTGGGAGTACTTGGTCAATACAATTTGGCCTCGCAAAAGAAAACAAATGCACAACCGTCACTACTCGTTACTAAAAAGTTAAAATATGTATAACTTGAAATTGACAAAGTACAAGATGAGTCATTATCGAATAATACCTAAATTAACTTGACTTTAAAATTGAACCCGAGGAATTTCAAGCGCAAGTTAATTACGGCAGAAGTTAAATTCACCAAATTTAAAATAGTTATTACGTACCTCAATATTTAAGGGTGTAGAGATATGTATTTGGGAGCACTTGGTCAATACCATTAGACTTCGCAAAAGAAAACAAAAGCAAAATAGTCATTACGCATTACTAAAAAATTAAAATCTGTTTGAAATAGACAACGTAAAACATAAGGCATGGTCGAATAATTCATAATTAACTTGACCTTGAAATTGAACCCGGGAAATTTCAAGCTCAAGTTAATTACGTCCCAAGACAAATATACGAAATCAAAAACAATTGTTACGTACCTCAATATGTAAGGGTGTGGAGATATGTATTTGGGAGTACTTGGTCAATACAATTTGGCCTCGCAAAAGAAAATTAATGCACAACCGTCACTACTCGTTACTAAAAAGTTAAAATATGTATAATTTAAAATAGACAAAGTACAAGATGAGGCATTATCGAATAATGCTTAAATTAACTTGACTTTAAAATTGTACTCGAGGAATTTTAAGCACAACTTAATTACGGCACAAGTTAAATTCACCAAATTTAAAATAGTTATTACGTACCGCAATATTTAAGGGTGTAGAGATATGTATTTGGGAGTACTTGGTCAATACCATTAGACCTCGCAAAAGAAAACAAAAGCAAAATAGTCATTACACGTTATTAAAAAATTAAAATCTGTTTGAAATAGACAACGTAGAACATAAGGCATTGTCGAATAATTCCTAATTAACTTGACCTTGAAATTGAACCCGGGAAATTTCAAGCTCAAGTTAATTACATCCCAAGACAAATATACGAAATCCAAAATAATTGTTACGTACCTCAATATGTAAGCGTGTGGAGATTTTTATTTGGGAGTACTTGGTCAGTATAATTAGGCCTCGCAAAAGAAAAGAAATACAAAACACTCACTACTCGTTACTAAAAAGTTAAAATATGTATAATTTGAAATAAACAAAGTACAACATGAGGCATTATCGAATAATACCTAAATTAACTTGACTTTGAAATTGAACCCGGGAAATTTCAAGCTCAAGTTAATTACGGCACAAGATAAATTCCCCAAATTTAAAATAGTTATTACGTATCTCAATATTTATGGGTGTAGAGATATGTATTTTGGAGTACTTGGTCAATACCATTAGACGTCGCAAAAGAAAACAAAAGCAAAATAGTCATTACTCGTTACTAAAAAATTAAAATCTGTATAATTTAAAATAGACAAAGTAGAACATAAGGCATTGTAGAATAATACCTAATTAACTTGACCTTGAAATTGAACCCGGGAAACTTCAAGCTCAAGTTATTTACGACCCAAGACAAATATACAAAATTTAAAATAATTTGTACGTACCTCAATATGTAAGGATGTGGTGTTATGTATTTGGGAGTACTTGGTCAGTACAATTAGGCCTCGCAAAAGAAAATAAATACAAAACAGTCACTACTAGTTACTAAAAAGTTAAAACATGTATAATTTGAAATAGACAAAGTACAACATGAGTCATTATCGAATAATACCTAATTAACTTGACTTTGAAATTGAACTCGGAGAATTTCAAGCTCAAGTTAATTACGGCACAAGATAAATACACAAAATGTAAAATAATTATTACGTACCTCAATATTTAAGGTGTGGAGATAGGATTTTGGAGTTCTTGGTTAATACCATTAGACTGTTGAATCAAGCCTCGATTTCTATGATAACAAAACCATTTATTAGTATTTAACATGTTTACTAAGTATGCAGCAAAGAAACACAGCGACTTATAATTCATCTGATCAATGAAAGTCTCTTAA
>BRYE01000013.1:12410000-12442500 GCA_030159115.1 Actinidia arguta var. hypoleuca | reverse complement strand
TCCTACGGGATTGTCTTCATCCAAACCTGCAATTCCTCTAGACAGTAAATTCAAACAGAACCCATAAAGAAATTTCAAAGTATGGGTGTGTTCATGTTTCAATCGAGAAGAACAAGAGGAAGAAGTAAAAGAGGAAACATCAATTTGATCAACAACCGATGATGGAAGATCTTCAATTCAATTCATCCAGACAAATCAAAATAGATCCCAAAATTCTGAACAGAACCCAAAAATAAAATTCAAAGTTTGTGTGTGTGCATATGACAGTACAAGAACCCATAAATAAAATTCAGAGTTCTGTGTGTGCTTGCTGCAATCGTGAAGAATAAGATCTGCAATTCATACAAACCTCCCTTCGATTAGGAAATGGTGATTGAAGATCTGCAATTCATGCCTGCAACTTAGCCACACAAAACAAATTAATTGAATGAGAACCCAAAAACGAAATTCAAATTGTGTGTAAAAGAAGAAACCCTCACTTGATCTACAATAGGAGATCGAAAATGTGCCAATCAGATGGACAAGACAAATTTAGATAAACCTCACTTTGACAATAGCAAGAGATAAAACTTTCACCGGTTTGGGATTATGATCTTTCTCGTTCTTTTTTTTTTGTACTATGTGAAGAAACCTCTCACTTTGCTTGCCTGTGGGGTTGTCTTCATCCAAACCTGCAATTCCTCCAGATTGTAAATTCAAACAGAACCCATAAATAAAATTCAAAGTATGGGTGTGTTCATGTTTCAATCGAGAAGAACAAGAGGAAGAAGTAAAAGAGGAAACATCAATTTGATCAAAAACCGATGATGGAAGATCTTCAATTCAATTCATCCAGATAAATCAAAATAGATCCCAAAATTCTGAACAGAACTCAAAAATAAAATTCAAAGTTTGTGTGTGTGCATATGACAGTAGAAGAACCCATCAATAAAATTCAGAGTTCTGTGTGTGCTTCCTGCAATCGTGAAGAATAAGATCTGTAATTCATACAAACCTCCCTTCGATTAAGAAATGGTGATTGAAGATCTGCAATTCATCCCTTCAATTCAGCCACACAAAACAAATTAATTGAATGAGAACCCAAAAACGAAATTCAAATTGTGTGTGTAAAGAAGAAAGAGAAGAAACCCTCACTTGATCTACAATAGGAGATCGAAAATGTGCCAATCAGATGGACAAGACAAATTTAGATAAACCTCACTTTGACAACAGCAAGAGATAAAACTTTCACCGGTTTGGGATTATGATCTTTCTCGTTCTTTTTTTTTTGTAGTATGTGAAGAAACCTCTCACTTTGCTTTCCTACAGGATTGTCTTCATCCAAACCTGCAATTCCTCTAGACAGTAAATTCAAACAGAACCCATAAACAAATTTCAAAGTATGGGTGTGTTCATGTTTCAATCGAGAAGAACAAGAGGAAGAAGTAAAAGAGGAAACATCAATTTGATCAACAACCGATGATGGAAGATCTTCAATTCAATTCATCCAGACAAATCAAAATAGATCCCAAAATTCTGAACAGAACTCAAAAATAAAATTCAAAGTTTGTGTGTGTGCATATGACAGTACAAGAACCCATAAATAAAATTCAGAGTTCTGTGTGTGCTTGCTGCAATCGTGAAGAATAAGATCTGCAATTCATACAAACCTCCCTTCGATTAGGAAATGGTGATTGAAGATCTGCAATTCATGCCTGCAACTTAGCCACACAAAACAAATTAATTGAATGAGAACCCAAAAACGAAATTCAAATTGTGTGTGAGAAGAAGAAACCCTCACTTGATCTACAATAGGAGATCGAAAATGTGCCAATCAGATGGACAAGACAAATTTAGATAAACCTCACTTTGACAACAGCAAGAGATAAAACTTTCACCGGTTTGGGATTATGATCTTTCTCGTTCTTTTTTTTGTGTACTATGTGAAGAAACCTCTCACTTTGCTTGCCTGTGGGGTTATCTTCATCCAAACCTGCAATTCCTCCAGACTGTAAATTCAAACAGAACCCATAAATAAAATTCAAAGTATGGGTGTGTTCATGTTTCAATCGAGAAGAACAAGAGGAAGAAGTAAAAGAGGAAACATCAATTTGATCAAAAACCGATGATGGAAGATCTTCAATTCAATTCATCCAGACAAATCAAAATAGATCCCAAAATTCTGAACAGAACTCAAAAATAAAATTCAAAGTTTGTGTGTGTGCATATGACAGTAGAAGAACCCATCAATAAAATTCAGAGTTCTGTGTGTGCTTCCTGCAATCGTGAAGAATAAGATCTGCAATTCATACAAACCTCCCTTCGATTAAGAAATGGTGATTGAAGATCTGCAATTCATGCCTGCAACTTAGCCACACAAAACAAATTAATTGAATGAGAACCCAAAAACGAAATTCAAATTGTGTGTGAGAAGAAGAAAGAGAAGAAACCCTCACTTGATCAACAATAGGAGATCGAAAATGTGCCAATCAGGTGGACAAGACAAATTTAGATAAACCTCACTTTGACAACAGCAAGAGATAAAACTTTCACCGGTTTGGGATTATGATCTTTCTCGTTCTTTTTTTTTTGTAGTATGTGAAGAAACCTCTCACTTTGCTTTCCTACGGGATTGTCTTCATCCAAACCTTCAATTCCTCTAGACAGTAAATTCAAACAGAACCCATAAATAAAATTCAAAGTATGGGTGTGTTCATGTTTCAATCGAGAAGAACAAGAGGAAGAAGTAAAAGAGGAAACATCAATTTGATCAACAACCGATGATGGAAGATCTTCAATTCAATTCATCCAGACAAATCAAAATAGATCCCAAAATTCTGAACAGAACTCAAAAATAAAATTCAAAGTTTGTGTGTGTGCATATGACAGTAGAAGAACCCATCAATAAAATTCAGAGTTCTGTGTGTGCTTGCTGCAATCGTGAAGAATAAGATCTGCAATTCATACAAACCTCCCTTCGATTAAGAAATGGTGATTGAAGATCTGCAATTCATGCCTGCAACTTAGCCACACAAAACAAATTAATTGAATGAGAACCCAAAAACGAAATTCAAATTGTGTGTTTGAAGAAGAAAGAGAAGAAACCCTCACTTGATCAACAATAGGAGATCGAAAATGTGCCAATCAGATGGACAAGACAAATTTAGATAAACCTCACTTTGACAACAGCAAGAGATAAAACTTTCACCGGTTTGGGATTATGATCTTTCTCGTTCTTTTTTTTTTGTAGTATGTGAAGAAACCTCTCACTTTGCTTTCCTACGGGATTGTCTTCATCCAAACCTGCAATTCCTCTAGACAGTAAATTCAAACAGAACCCATAAACAAATTTCAAAGTATGGGTGTGTTCATGTTTCAATCGAGAAGAACAAGAGGAAGAAGTAAAAGAGGAAACATCAATTTGATCAACAACCGATGATGGAAGATCTTCAATTCAACTCATCCAGACAAATCAAAATAGATCCCAGAATTCTGAACAGAACTCAAAAATAAAATTCAAAGTTTGTGTGTGTGCATATGACAGTACAAGAACCCATAAATAAAATTCAGAGTTCTGTGTGTGCTTGCTGCAATCGTGAAGAATAAGATCTGCAATTCATACAAACCTCCCTTCGATTAGGAAATGGTGATTGAAGATCTGCAATTCATGCCTGCAACTTAGCCACACAAAACAAATTAATTGAATGAGAACGCAAAAACGAAATTCAAATTGTGTGTGAGAAGAAGAAAAAGAAGAAACCCTCACTTGATCTACAATAGGAGATCGAAAATGTGCCAATCAGATGGACAAGACAAATTTAGATAAACCTCACTTTGACAACAGCAAGAGATAAAACTTTCACCGGTTTGGGATTATGATCTTTCTCGTTCTTTTTTTTCTGTAGTATGTTAAGAAACCTCTCACTTTGCTTTCCTATGGGATTGTCTTCATCCAAACCTGCAATTCCTCCAAACAATAAATTTAAACAGAACCCATAAACAAAATTCAAAGTATGGGTGTGTTCATGTTTCAATGGAGAAGAACAAGAGGAAGAAGTAAAAGAGGAAACATCAATTTGATCAACAACCGATGATGGAAGATCTTCAATTCAATTCATCTAGACAAATAAAAACAGATCCCAGAATTCTGAACAGAACCCAAAAATAAAATTCAAAGTTTGTGTGTGTGCATATGACAGTAGAAGAACCCATAAATAAAATTCAGAGTTCTGTGTGTACTTGCTGCAATCGTGAAGAATAAGATCTGCAATTCATACAAACCTCGTTTCGATTAAGAAATTGTGACTGAAGATCTGCAATTCATCCCTGCAATTTAGCCACACAAAACAAATTAATTGAATGAGAACCCAAAAATGAAATTCAAATTGTGTGTGAGAAGAAAAAAGAGAAGAATCCCTCACTTGATCTACAATAGGAGATCGAAAATGTGCCAATCAGATGGACAAGACAAATATAGATAAACCTCACTTTGACAACAGCAAGAGATAAAACTTTCACCGGTTTGGGATTATGATCTTTCTCGTTCTTTTTTTTCTGTAGTATGTTAAGAAACCTCTCAATTTGCTTTCCTATGGGATTGTCTTCATCCAAACCTGCAATTCCTCCAAACAATAAATTCAAACAGAACCCATAAACAAAATTCAAAGTATGGGTGTGTTAATGTTTCAATGGAGAAGAACAAGAGGAAGAAGTAAAAGAGGAAACATCAATTTGATCAACAACCGATGATGGAAGATCTTCAATTCAATTCATCTAGAAAAATAAAAATAGATCCCAGAATTCTGAACAGAACCCAAAAATAAAATTCAAAGTTTGTGTGTGTGCATATGGCAGTAGAAGAACCCATAAATAAAATTCAGAGTTCTGTGTGCACTTGCTGCAATCGTGAAGAATAAGATCTGCAATTCATACAAACCTCGTTTCGATTAAGAAATTGTGATTGAAGATCTGCAACTCATCCCTGCAATTTAGCCACACAAAACAAATTAATTGAATGAGAACCCAAAAACGAAATTCAAATTGTGTGTGAGAAGAAGAAAAAGAAGAAACCCTCACTTGATCTACAATAGGAGATTGAAAATGTGCCAATCAGATGGACAAGACAAATTTAGATAAACCTCACTTTGACAACAGCAAGAGATAAAACTTTCACCGGTTTGGGATTATGATCTTTCTCGTTCTTTTTTTTCTGTAGTATGTTAAGAAACCTCTCACTTTGCTTTCCTATGGGATTGTCTTCATCCAAACCTGCAATTCCTCCAAACAATAAATTCAAACAGAACCCATAAACAAAATTCAAAGTATGGGTGTGTTCATGTTTCAATGGAGAAGAACAAGAGGAAGAAGTAAAAGAGGAAACATCAATTTGATCAACAACCGATGATGGAAGATCTTCAATTCAATTCATCCAGACAAATAAAAACAGATCCCAGAATTCTGAACAGAACCCAAAAATAAAATTCAAAGTTTGTGTGTGTGCATATGACAGTAGAAGAACCCATAAATAAAATTCAGAATTCTGTGTGTACTTGCTGCAATCGTGAAGAATAAGATCTGCAATTCATACAAACCTCCCTTCGATTAAGAAATGGTGATTGAAGATCTGCAATTCATGCCTGCAACTTAGCCACACAAAACAAATTAATTGAATGAGAACCCAAAAACGAAATTCAAATTGTGTGTGAGAAGAAGAAAGAGAAGAAACCCTCACTTGATCTACAATAGGAGATCGAAAATGTGCCAATCAGATGGACAAGACAAATTTAGATAAAACTCACTTTGACAACAGCAAGAGATAAAACTTTCACCGGTTTGGGATTATGATCTTTCTCGTTCTTTTTTTTTTGTAGTATGTGAAGAAACCTCTCACTTTGCTTTCCTATGGGATTGTCTTCATCCAAACCTGCAATTCCTCCAGACAGTAAATTCAAACAGAACCCATAAACAAAATTCAAAGTATGGGTGTGTTCATGTTTCAATCGAGAAGAACAAGTGGAAGAAGTAAAAGAGGAAACATCAATTTGATCAACAACCGATGATGGAAGATCTCCAATTCAATTCATCCAGACAAATAAAAACAGATCCCAAAATTCTGAACAGAACTCAAAAATAAAATTCAAAGTTTGTGTGTGTACATATGATAGTAGAAGAACTCAGAAATAAAATTCAGATTTCTGTGTGTGCTTGCTGCAATCGTGAAGAATAAGATCTGCAATTCATACAAACCTCCCTTCGATTAAGAAAGGGTGATTGAAGATCTGCAATTCATCTCTGCAATTTTTAGCCACACAAAACAAATTAATTGAATGAGAACCCAAAAACGAAATTCAAATTGTGTGTGAGAAGAAGAAAAAGAAGAAACCCTCACTTGATCTACAATAGGAGATCGAAAATGTGCCAATCAGATGGACAAGACAAATTTAGATAAACCTCACTTTGACAACAGCAAGAGATAAAACTTTCACCGGTTTGGGATTATGATCTTTCTCGTTCTTTTTTTTCTGTAGTATGTTAAGAAACCTCTCACTTTGCTTTCCTATGGGATTGTCTTCATCCAAACCTGCAATTCCTCCAAACAATAAATTCAAACAGAACCCATAAACAAAATTCAAAGTATGGGTGTGTTAATGTTTCAATGGAGAAGAACAAGAGGAAGAAGTAAAAGAGGAAACATCAATTTGATCAACAACCGATGATGGAAGATCTTCAATTCAATTTATCTAGAAAAATAAAAATAGATCCCAGAATTCTGAACAGAACCCAAAAATAAAATTCAAAGTTTGTGTGTGTGCATATGGCAGTAGAAGAACCCATAAATAAAATTCAGAGTTCTGTGTGCACTTGCTGCAATCGTGAAGAATAAGATCTGCAATTCATACAAACCTCGTTTCGATTAAGAAATTGTGATTGAAGATCTGCAACTCATCCCTGCAATTTAGCCACACAAAACAAATTAATTGAATGAGAACCCAAAAACGAAATTCAAATTGTGTGTGAGAAGAAGAAAAAGAAGAAACCCTCACTTGATCTACAATAGGAGATTGAAAATGTGCCAATCAGATGGACAAGACAAATTTAGATAAACCTCACTTTGACAACAGCAAGAGATAAAACTTTCACCGGTTTGGGATTATGATCTTTCTCGTTCTTTTTTTTCTGTAGTATGTTAAGAAACCTCTCACTTTGCTTTCCTATGGGATTGTCTTCATCCAAACCTGCAATTCCTCCAAACAATAAATTCAAACAGAACCCATAAACAAAATTCAAAGTATGGGTGTGTTCATGTTTCAATGGAGAAGAACAAGAGGAAGAAGTAAAAGAGGAAACATCAATTTGATCAACAACCGATGATGGAAGATCTTCAATTCAATTCATCCAGACAAATAAAAACAGATCCCAGAATTCTGAACAGAACCCAAAAATAAAATTCAAAGTTTGTGTGTGTGCATATGACAGTAGAAGAACCCATAAATAAAATTCAGAATTCTGTGTGTACTTGCTGCAATCGTGAAGAATAAGATCTGCAATTCATACAAACCTCCCTTCGATTAAGAAATGGTGATTGAAGATCTGCAATTCATGCCTGCAACTTAGCCACACAAAACAAATTAATTGAATGAGAACCCAAAAACGAAATTCAAATTGTGTGTGAGAAGAAGAAAGAGAAGAAACCCTCACTTGATCTACAATAGGAGATCGAAAATGTGCCAATCAGATGGACAAGACAAATTTAGATAAAACTCACTTTGACAACAGCAAGAGATAAAACTTTCACCGGTTTGGGATTATGATCTTTCTCGTTCTTTTTTTTTTGTAGTATGTGAAGAAACCTCTCACTTTGCTTTCCTATGGGATTGTCTTCATCCAAACCTGCAATTCCTCCAGACAGTAAATTCAAACAGAACCCATAAACAAAATTCAAAGTATGGGTGTGTTCATGTTTCAATCGAGAAGAACAAGTGGAAGAAGTAAAAGAGGAAACATCAATTTGATCAACAACCGATGATGGAAGATCTCCAATTCAATTCATCCAGACAAATAAAAACAGATCCCAAAATTCTGAACAGAACTCAAAAATAAAATTCAAAGTTTGTGTGTGTACATATGATAGTAGAAGAACTCAGAAATAAAATTCAGATTTCTGTGTGTGCTTGCTGCAATCGTGAAGAATAAGATCTGCAATTCATACAAACCTCCCTTCGATTAAGAAAGGGTGATTGAAGATCTGCAATTCATCTCTGCAATTTTTAGCCACACAAAACAAATTAATTGAATGAGAACCCAAAAACGAAATTCAAATTGTGTGTGAGAAGAAGAAAAAGAAGAAACCCTCACTTGATCTACAATAGGAGATCGAAAATGTGCCAATCAGATGGACAAGACAAATTTAGATAAACCTCACTTTGACAACAGCAAGAGATAAAACTTTCACCGGTTTGGGATTATGATCTTTCTCGTTCTTTTTTTTCTGTAGTATGTTAAGAAACCTCTCACTTTGCTTTCCTATGGGATTGTCTTCATCCAAACCTGCAATTCCTCCAAACAATAAATTCAAACAGAACCCATAAACAAAATTCAAAGTATGGGTGTGTTCATGTTTCAATGGAGAAGAACAAGAGGAAGAAGTAAAAGAGGAAACATCAATTTGATCAACAACCGATGATGGAAGATCTTCAATTCAATTCATCCAGACAAATAAAAATAGATCCCAAAATTTTGAACAGAACTCAAAAATAAAATTCAAAGTTTGTGTGTGTGCATATGACAGTAGAAGAACCCATCAATAAAATTCAGAGTTCTGTGTGTGCTTGCTGCAATCGTGAAGAATAAGATCTGCAATTCATACAAACCTCCCTTCGATTAAGAAATGGTGATTGAAGATCTGCAATTCATGCCTGCAACTTAGCCACACAAAACAAATTAATTGAATGAGAACCCAAAAACGAAATTCAAATTTTGTGTGAGAAGAAGAAAGAGAAGAAACCCTCACTTGATCTACAATAGGAGATCAAAAATGTGCCAATCAGATGGACAAGACAAATTTAGATAAACCTCACTTTGACAACAGCAAGAGATAAAACTTTCACCGGTTTGGGATTATGATCTTTCTCGTTCTTTTTTTTTTGTAGTATGTGAAGAAACCTCTCACTTTGCTTTCCTACGGGATTGTCTTCATCCAAACCTGCAATTCCTCTAGACAGTAAATTCAAACAGAACCCATAAACAAATTTCAAAGTATGGGTGTGTTCATGTTTCAATCGAGAAGAACAAGAGGAAGAAGTAAAAGAGGAAACATCAATTTGATCAACAACCGATGATGGAAGATCTTCAATTCAACTCATCCAGACAAATCAAAATAGATCCCAAAATTCTGAACAGAACTCAAAAATAAAATTCAAAGTTTGTGTGTGTGCATATGACAGTACAAGAACCCATAAATAAAATTCAGAGTTCTGTGTGTGCTTGCTGCAATCGTGAAGAATAAGATCTGCAATTCATACAAACCTCCCTTCGATTAGGAAATGGTGATTGAAGATCTGCAATTCATGCCTGCAACTTAGCCACACAAAACAAATTAATTGAATGAGAACGCAAAAACGAAATTCAAATTGTGTGTGAGAAGAAGAAAAAGAAGAAACCCTCACTTGATCTACAATAGGAGATCGAAAATGTGCCAATCAGATGGACAAGACAAATTTAGATAAACCTCACTTTGACAACAGCAAGAGATAAAACTTTCACCGATTTGGGATTATGATCTTTCTCGTTCTTTTTTTTCTGTAGTATGTTAAGAAACCTCTCACTTTGCTTTCCTACGGGATTGTCTTCATCCAAACCTGCAATTCCTCCAAACAATAAATTTAAACAGAACCCATAAACAAAATTCAAAGTATGGGTGTGTTCATGTTTCAATGGAGAAGAACAAGAGGAAGAAGTAAAAGAGGAAACATCAATTTGATCAACAACCGATGATGGAAGATCTTCAATTCAATTCATCTAGACAAATAAAAACAGATCCCAGAATTCTGAACAGAACCCAAAAATAAAATTCAAAGTTTGTGTGTGTGCATATGACAGTAGAAGAACCCATAAATAAAATTCAGAGTTCTGTGTGTACTTGCTGCAATCGTGAAGAATAAGATCTGCAATTCATACAAACCTCGTTTCGATTAAGAAATTGTGAATGAAGATCTGCAATTCATCCCTGCAATTTAGCCACACAAAACAAATTAATTGAATGAGAACCCAAAAATGAAATTCAAATTGTGTGTGAGAAGAAAAAAGAGAAGAATCCCTCACTTGATCTACAATAGGAGATCGAAAATGTGCCAATCAGATGGACAAGACAAATATAGATAAACCTCACTTTGACAACAGCAAGAGATAAAACTTTCACCGGTTTGGGATTATGATCTTTCTCGTTCTTTTTTTTCTGTAGTATGTTAAGAAACCTCTCAATTTGCTTTCCTATGGGATTGTCTTCATCCAAACCTGCAATTCCTCCAAACAATAAATTCAAACAGAACCCATAAACAAAATTCAAAGTATGGGTGTGTTAATGTTTCAATGGAGAAGAACAAGAGGAAGAAGTAAAAGAGGAAACATCAATTTGATCAACAACCGATGATGGAAGATCTTCAATTCAATTCATCTAGAAAAATAAAAATAGATCCCAGAATTCTGAACAGAACCCAAAAATAAAATTCAAAGTTTGTGTGTGTGCATATGGCAGTAGAAGAACCCATAAATAAAATTCAGAGTTCTGTGTGCACTTGCTGCAATCGTGAAGAATAAGATCTGCAATTCATACAAACCTCGTTTCGATTAAGAAATTGTGATTGAAGATCTGCAATTCATCCCTGCAATTTAGCCACACAAAACAAATTAATTGAATGAGAACCCAAAAACGAAATTCAAATTGTGTGTGAGAAGAAGAAAAAGAAGAAACCCTCACTTGATCTACAATAGGAGATTGAAAATGTGCCAATCAGATGGACAAGACAAATTTAGATAAACCTCACTTTGACAACAGCAAGAGATAAAACTTTCACCGGTTTGGGATTATGATCTTTCTCGTTCTTTTTTTTCTGTAGTATGTTAAGAAACCTCTCACTTTGCTTTCCTATGGGATTGTCTTCATCCAAACCTGCAATTCCTCCAAACAATAAATTCAAACAGAACCCATAAATAAAATTCAAAGTATGGGTGTGTTCATGTTTCAATGGAGAAGAACAAGAGGAAGAAGTAAAAGAGGAAACATCAATTTGATCAACAACCGATGATGGAAGATCTTCAATTCAATTCATCCAGACAAATAAAAACAGATCCCAGAATTCTGAACAGAACCCAAAAATAAAATTCAAAGTTTGTGTGTGTGCATATGACAGTAGAAGAACCCATAAATAAAATTCAGAGTTCTGTGTGTACTTGCTGCAATCGTGAAGAATAAGATCTGCAATTCATACAAACCTCCCTTCGATTAAGAAATGGTGATTGAAGATCTGCAATTCATGCCTGCAACTTAGCCACACAAAACAAATTAATTGAATGAGAACCCAAAAACGAAATTCAAATTGTGTGTGAGAAGAAGAAAGAGAAGAAACCCTCACTTGATCTACAATAGGAGATCGAAAATGTGCCAATCAGATGGACAAGACAAATTTAGATAAAACTCACTTTGACAACAGCAAGAGATAAAACTTTCACCGGTTTGGGATTATGATCTTTCTCGTTCTTTTTTTTTTGTAGTATGTGAAGAAACCTCTCACTTTGCTTTCCTATGGGATTGTCTTCATCCAAACCTGCAATTCCTCCAGACAGTAAATTCAAACAGAACCCATAAACAAAATTCAAAGTATGGGTGTGTTCATGTTTCAATCGAGAAGAACAAGTGGAAGAAGTAAAAGAGGAAACATCAATTTGATCAACAACCGATGATGGAAGATCTCCAATTCAATTCATCCAGACAAATAAAAACAGATCCCAAAATTCTGAACAGAACTCAAAAATAAAATTCAAAGTTTGTGTGTGTACATATGATAGTAGAAGAACTTAGAAATAAAATTCAGATTTCTGTGTGTGCTTGCTGCAATCGTGAAGAATAAGATCTGCAATTCATACAAACCTCCCTTCGATTAAGAAAGGGTGATTGAAGATCTGCCATTCATCTCTGCAATTTTTAGCCACACAAAACAAATTAATTGAATGAGAACCCAAAAACGAAATTCAAATTGTGTGTGAGAAGAAGAAAAAGAAGAAACCCTCACTTGATCTACAATAGGAGATCGAAAATGTGCCAATCAGATGGACAAGACAAATTTAGATAAACCTCGCTTTGACAACAGCAAGAGATAAAACTTTCACCGGTTTGGGATTATGATCTTTCTCGTTCTTTTTTTTCTGTAGTATGTTAAGAAACCTCTCACTTTGCTTTCCTATGGGATTGTCTTCATCCAAACCTGCAATTCCTCCAAACAATAAATTCAAACAGAACCCATAAACAAAATTCAAAGTATGGGTGTGTTCATGTTTCAATGGAGAAGAACAAGAGGAAGAAGTAAAAGAGGAAACATCAATTTGATCAACAACCGATGATGGAAGATCTTCAATTCAATTCATCCAGACAAATAAAAATAGATCCCAAAATTCTGAACAGAACTCAAAAATAAAATTCAAAGTTTGTGTGTGTGCATATGACAGTAGAAGAACCCATCAATAAAATTCAGAGTTCTGTGTGTGCTTGCTGCAATCGTGAAGAATAAGATCTGCAATTCATACAAACCTCCCTTCGATTAAGAAATGGTGATTGAAGATCTGCAATTCATGCCTGCAACTTAGCCACACAAAACAAATTAATTGAATGAGAACCCAAAAACGAAATTCAAATTGTGTGTGAGAAGAAGAAAGAGAAGAAACCCTCACTTGATCTACAATAGGAGATCGAAAATGTGCCAATCAGATGGACAAGACAAATTTAGATAAAACTCACTTTGACAACAGCAAGAGATAAAACTTTCACCGGTTTGGGATTATGATCTTTCTCGTTCTTTTTTTTTTGTAGTATGTGAAGAAACCTCTCACTTTGCTTTCCTATGGGATTGTCTTCATCCAAACCTGCAATTCCTCCAGACAGTAAATTCAAACAGAACCCATAAACAAAATTCAAAGTATGGGTGTGTTCATGTTTCAATCGAGAAGAACAAGTGGAAGAAGTAAAAGAGGAAACATCAATTTGATCAACAACCGATGATGGAAGATCTTCAATTCAATTCATCCGGACAAATAAAAACAGATCCCAAAATTCTGAACAGAACTCAAAAATAAAATTCAAAGTTTGTGTGTGTGCATATGATAGTAGAAGAACTCAGAAATAAAATTCAGATTTCTGTGTGTGCTTGCTGCAATCGTGAAGAATAAGATCTGCAATTCATACAAACCTCCCTTCGATTAAGAAAGGGTGATTGAAGATCTGCAATTCATCCCTGCAACTTAGCCACACAAAACAAATTAATTGAATGAGAACCCAAAAACGAAATTCAAATTGTGTGTGAGAAGAAGAAAAAGAAGAAACCCTCACTTGATCTACAATAGGAGATCGAAAATGTGCCAATCAGATGGACAAGACAAATTTAGATAAACCTCACTTTGACAACAGCAAGAGATAAAACTTTCACCGGTTTGGGATTATGATCTTTCTCGTTCTTTTTTTTTTGTAGTATGTTAAGAAACCTCTCACTTTGCTTTCCTATGGGATTGTCTTCATCCAAACCTGCAATTCCTTCAAACAATAAATTCAAACAGAACCCATAAACAAAATTCAAAGTATGGGTGTGTTCATGTTTCAATGGAGAAGAACAAGAGGAAGAAGTAAAAGAGGAAACATCAATTTGATCAACAACCGATGATGGAAGATCTTCAATTCAATTCATCCAGACAAATAAAAACAGATCCCAAAATTCTGAACAGAACGCAAAAATAAAATTCAAAGTTTGTGTGTGTGCATATGACAGTAGAAGAACCCATAAATAAAATTCAGAGTTCTGTGTGTACTTGCAGCAATCGTGAAGAATAAGATCTGCAATTCATACAAACCTCCCTTCGATTAAGAAATGGTGATTGAAGATCTGCAATTCATGCCTGCAACTTAGCCACACAAAACAAATTAATTGAATGAGAACCCAAAAACGAAATTCAAATTGTGTGTGAGAAGAAGAAAGAGAAGAAACCCTCACTTGATCTACAATAGGAGATCGAAAATGTGCCAATCAGATGGACAAGACAAATTTAGATAAACTTCACTTTGACAACAGCAAGAGATAAAACTTTCACCGGTTTGGGATTATGATCTTTCTCGTTCTTTTTTTTTTTGTAGTATGTGAAGAAACCTCTCACTTTGCTTTCCTATGGGATTGTCTTCATCCAAACCTGCAATTCCTCCAGACAGTAAATTCAAAAAGAACCCATAAACAAAATTCAAAGTATGGGTGTGTTCATGGTTCAATCGAGAAGAACAAGAGGAAGAAGTAAAAGAGGAAACATCAATTTAATCAACAACCGATGATGGAAGATCTTCAATTCAATTCATCCAGAAAAATCAAAATAGATCCAAGAATTCTAAACAGAACCCAAAAATAAAATTCAAAGTTTGTGTGTGTGCATATGACAGTACAAGAACCCATAAATAAAATTCAGAGTTCTGTGTGTACTTGCTGCAATCGTGAAGAATAAGATCTGCAATTCATACAAACCTCCCTTCGATTAAGAAAGGGTGATTGAAGATCTGCAATTCATGCCTGCAACTTAGCCACACAAAATAAATTAATTGAATGAGAACCCAAAAACGAAATTCAAATTGTGTGTGAGAAGAAGAAAGAGAAGAAACCCTCACTTGATCTACAATAGGAGATCGAAAATGTGCCAATCAGATGGACAAGACAAATTTAGATAAACCTCACTTTGACAACAGCAAGAGATAAAACTTTCACCGGTTTGGGATTATGATCTTTCTCGTTCTTTTTTTTTTGTAGTATGTGAAGAAACCTCTCACTTTGCTTTCCTATGGGATTGTCTTCATCCAAACCTGCAATTCCTCCAGACAGTAAATTCAAACAGAACCCATAAACAAAATTCAAAGTATGGGTGTGTTCATGTTTCAATCGAGAAGAACAAGTGGAAGAAGTAAAAGAGGAAACATCAATTTGATCAACAACCGATGATGGAAGATCTTCAATTCAATTCATCCAGACAAATAAAAACAGATCCCAAAATTCTGAACAGAACTCAAAAATAAAATTCAAAGTTTGTGTGTGTGCATATGATAGTAGAAGAACTCAGAAATAAAATTCAGATTTCTGTGTGTGCTTGCTGCAATCGTGAAGAATAAGATCTGCAATTCATACAAACCTCCCTTCGATTAAGAAAGGGTGATTGAAGATCTGCAATTCATCCCTGCAACTTAGCCACACAAAACAAATTAATTGAATGAGAACCCAAAAACGAAATTCAAATTGTGTGTGAGAAGAAGAAAAAGAAGAAACCCTCACTTGATCTACAATAGGAGATCGAAAATGTGCCAATCAGATGGACAAGACAAATTTAGATAAACCTCACTTTGACAACAGCAAGAGATAAAACTTTCACCGGTTTGGGATTATGATCTTTCTCGTTCTTTTTTTTTTGTAGTATGTTAAGAAACCTCTCACTTTGCTTTCCTATGGGATTGTCTTCATCCAAACCTGCAATTCCTTCAAACAATAAATTCAAACAGAACCCATAAACAAAATTCAAAGTATGGGTGTGTTCATGTTTCAATGGAGAAGAACAAGAGGAAGAAGTAAAAGAGGAAACATCAATTTGATCAACAACCGATGATGGAAGATCTTCAATTCAATTCATCCAGACAAATAAAAACAGATCCCAAAATTCTGAACAGAACGCAAAAATAAAATTCAAAGTTTGTGTGTGTGCATATGACAGTAGAAGAACCCATAAATAAAATTCAGAGTTCTGTGTGTACTTGCAGCAATCGTGAAGAATAAGATCTGCAATTCATACAAACCTCCCTTCGATTAAGAAATGGTGATTGAAGATCTGCAATTCATGCCTGCAACTTAGCCACACAAAACAAATTAATTGAATGAGAACCCAAAAACGAAATTCAAATTGTGTGTGAGAAGAAGAAAGAGAAGAAACCCTCACTTGATCTACAATAGGAGATCGAAAATGTGCCAATCAGATGGACAAGACAAATTTAGATAAACTTCACTTTGACAACAGCAAGAGATAAAACTTTCACCGGTTTGGGATTATGATCTTTCTCGTTCTTTTTTTTTTTGTAGTATGTGAAGAAACCTCTCACTTTGCTTTCCTATGGGATTGTCTTCATCCAAACCTGCAATTCCTCCAGACAGTAAATTCAAAAAGAACCCATAAACAAAATTCAAAGTATGGGTGTGTTCATGGTTCAATCGAGAAGAACAAGAGGAAGAAGTAAAAGAGGAAACATCAATTTAATCAACAACCGATGATGGAAGATCTTCAATTCAATTCATCCAGAAAAATCAAAATAGATCCAAGAATTCTAAACAGAACCCAAAAATAAAATTCAAAGTTTGTGTGTGTGCATATGACAGTACAAGAACCCATAAATAAAATTCAGAGTTCTGTGTGTACTTGCTGCAATCGTGAAGAATAAGATCTGCAATTCATACAAACCTCCCTTCGATTAAGAAAGGGTGATTGAAGATCTGCAATTCATGCCTGCAACTTAGCCACACAAAACAAATTAATTGAATGAGAACCCAAAAACGAAATTCAAATTGTGTGTGAGAAGAAGAAAGAGAAGAAACCCTCACTTGATCTACAATAGGAGATCGAAAATGTGCCAATCAGATGGACAAGACAAATTTAGATAAACCTCACTTTGACAACAGCAAGAGATAAAACTTTCACCGGTTTGGGATTATGATCTTTCTCGTTCTTTTTTTTTTGTAGTATGTGAAGAAACCTCTCACTTTGCTTTCCTATGGGATTGTCTTCATCCAAACCTGCAATTCCTCCAGACAGTAAATTCAAACAGAACCCATAAACAAAATTCAAAGTATGGGTGTGTTCATGTTTCAATCGAGAAGAACAAGTGGAAGAAGTAAAAGAGGAAACATCAATTTGATCAACAACCGATGATGGAAGATCTTCAATTCAATTCATCCAGACAAATAAAAACAGATCCCAAAATTCTGAACAGAACTCAAAAATAAAATTCAAAGTTTGTGTGTGTGCATATGATAGTAGAAGAACTCAGAAATAAAATTCAGATTTCTGTGTGTGCTTGCTGCAATCGTGAAGAATAAGATCTGCAATTCATACAAACCTCCATTCGATTAAGAAAGGGTGATTGAAGATCTGCAATTCATCTCTGCAATTTTTAGCCACACAAAACAAATTAATTGAATGAGAACCCAAAAACCAAATTCAAATTGTGTGTGAGAAGAAGAAAGAGAAGAAACCCTCACTTGATCTACAATAGGAGATCGAAAATGTGCCAATCAGATGGACAAGACAAATTTAGATAAAACTCACTTTGACAACAGCAAGAGATAAAACTTTCACCGGTTTGGGATTATGATCTTTCTCGTTCTTTTTTTTTGTAGTATGTGAAGAAACCTCTCACTTTGCTTTCCTATGGGATTGTCTTCATCCAAACCTGCAATTCCTCCAGACAGTAAATTCAAACAGAACCCATAAACAAAATTCAAAGTATGGGTGTGTTCATGTTTCAATCGAGAAGAACAAGTGGAAGAAGTAAAAGAGGAAACATCAATTTGATCAACAACCGATGATGGAAGATCTTCAATTCAATTCATCCAGACAAATAAAAACAGATCCCAAAATTCTGAACAGAACTCAAAAATAAAATTCAAAGTTTGTGTGTGTGCATATGATAGTAGAAGAACTCAGAAATAAAACTCAGATTTCTGTGTGTGCTTGCTGCAATCGTGAAGAATAAGATCTGCAATTCATACAAACCTCCCTTCGATTAAGAAAGGGTGATTGAAGATCTGCAATTCATCCCTGCAATTTAGCCACACAAAACAAATTAATTGAATGAGAACCCAAAAATGAAATTCAAATTGTGTGTGAGAAGAAGAAAAAGAAGAAACCCTCACTTGATCTACAATAGGAGATCGAAAATGTGCCAATCAGATGGACAAGACAAATTTAGATAAACCTCACTTTGACAACAGCAAGAGATAAAACTTTCACCGGTTTGGGATTATGATCTTTCTCGTTCTTTTTTTTCTGTAGTATGTTAAGAAACCTCTCACTTTGCTTTCCTATGGGATTGTCTTCATCCAAACCTGCAATTCCTTCAAACAATAAATTCAAACAGAACCCATAAACAAAATTCAAAGTATGGGTGTGTTCATGTTTCAATGGAGAAGAACAAGAGGAAGAAGTAAAAGAGGAAACATCAATTTGATCAACAACCGATGATGGAAGATCTTCAATTCAATTCATCCAGACAAATAAAAACAGATCCCAGAATTCTGAACAGAACACAAAAATAAAATTCAAAGTTTGTGTGTGTGCATATGACAGTAGAAGAACCCATAAATAAAATTCAGAGTTCTGTGTGTACTTGCTGCAATCGTGAAGAATAAGATCTGCAATTCATACAAACCTCCCTTCGATTAAGAAATGGTGATTGAAGATCTGCAATTCATGCCTGCAACTTAGCCACACAAAACAAATTAATTGAATGAGAACCCAAAAACGAAATTCAAATTGTGTGTAAGAAGAAGAAAGAGAAGAAACCCTCACTTGATCTACAATAGGAGATCGAAAATGTGCCAATCAGATGGACAAGACAAATTTAGATAAAACTCACTTTGACAACAGCAAGAGATAAAACTTTCACCGGTTTGGGATTATGATCTTTCTCGTTCTTTTTTTTTTGTAGTATGTGAAGAAACCTCTCACTTTGCTTTCCTATGGGATTGTCTTCATCCAAACCTGCAATTCCTCCAGACAGTAAATTCAAAAAGAACCCATAAACAAAATTCAAAGTATGGGTGTGTTCATGGTTCAATCGAGAAGAACAAGAGGAAGAAGTAAAAGAGGAAACATCAATTTAATCAACAACCGATGATGGAAGATCTTCAATTCAATTCATCCAGACAAATCAAAATAGATCCCAAAATTCTGAACAGAACTCAAAAATAAAATTCAAAGTTTGTGTGTGTGCATATGACAGTACAAGAACCCATAAATAAAATTCAGAGTTCTGTGTGTACTTGCTGCAATCGTGAAGAATAAGATCTGCAATTCATACAAACCTCCCTTCGATTAAGAAAGGGTGATTGAAGATCTGCAATTCATGCCTGCAACTTAGCCACACAAAACAAATTAATTGAATGAGAACCCAAAAACGAAATTCAAATTGTGTGTGAGAAGAAGAAAGAGAAGAAACCCTCACTTGATCTACAATAGGAGATCGAAAATGTGCCAATCAGATGGACAAGACAAATTTAGATAAACCTCACTTTGACAACAGCAAGAGATAAAACTTTCACCGGTTTGGGATTATGATCTTTCTCGTTCTTTTTTTTTTGTAGTATGTGAAGAAACCTCTCACTTTGCTTTCCTATGGGATTGTCTTCATCCAAACCTGCAATTCCTCCAGACAGTAAATTCAAACAGAACCCATAAACAAAATTCAAAGTATGGGTGTGTTCATGTTTCAATCGAGAAGAACAAGTGGAAGAAGTAAAAGAGGAAACATCAATTTGATCAACAACCGATGATGGAAGATCTTCAATTCAATTCATCCAGACAAATAAAAACAGATCCCAAAATTCTGAACAGAACTCAAAAATAAAATTCAAAGTTTGTGTGTGTGCATATGATAGTAGAAGAACTCAGAAATAAAATTCAGATTTCTGTGTGTGCTTGCTGCAATCGTGAAGAATAAGATCTGCAATTCATACAAACCTCCATTCGATTAAGAAAGGGTGATTGAAGATCTGCAATTCATCTCTGCAATTTTTAGCCACACAAAACAAATTAATTGAATGAGAACCCAAAAACCAAATTCAAATTGTGTGTGAGAAGAAGAAAGAGAAGAAACCCTCACTTGATCTACAATAGGAGATCGAAAATGTGCCAATCAGATGGACAAGACAAATTTAGATAAAACTCACTTTGACAACAGCAAGAGATAAAACTTTCACCGGTTTGGGATTATGATCTTTCTCGTTCTTTTTTTTTGTAGTATGTGAAGAAACCTCTCACTTTGCTTTCCTATGGGATTGTCTTCATCCAAACCTGCAATTCCTCCAGACAGTAAATTCAAACAGAACCCATAAACAAAATTCAAAGTATGGGTGTGTTCATGTTTCAATCGAGAAGAACAAGTGGAAGAAGTAAAAGAGGAAACATCAATTTGATCAACAACCGATGATGGAAGATCTTCAATTCAATTCATCCAGACAAATAAAAACAGATCCCAAAATTCTGAACAGAACTCAAAAATAAAATTCAAAGTTTGTGTGTGTGCATATGATAGTAGAAGAACTCAGAAATAAAACTCAGATTTCTGTGTGTGCTTGCTGCAATCGTGAAGAATAAGATCTGCAATTCATACAAACCTCCCTTCGATTAAGAAAGGGTGATTGAAGATCTGCAATTCATCCCTGCAATTTAGCCACACAAAACAAATTAATTGAATGAGAACCCAAAAATGAAATTCAAATTGTGTGTGAGAAGAAGAAAAAGAAGAAACCCTCACTTGATCTACAATAGGAGATCGAAAATGTGCCAATCAGATGGACAAGACAAATTTAGATAAACCTCACTTTGACAACAGCAAGAGATAAAACTTTCACCGGTTTGGGATTATGATCTTTCTCGTTCTTTTTTTTCTGTAGTATGTTAAGAAACCTCTCACTTTGCTTTCCTATGGGATTGTCTTCATCCAAACCTGCAATTCCTTCAAACAATAAATTCAAACAGAACCCATAAACAAAATTCAAAGTATGGGTGTGTTCATGTTTCAATGGAGAAGAACAAGAGGAAGAAGTAAAAGAGGAAACATCAATTTGATCAACAACCGATGATGGAAGATCTTCAATTCAATTCATCCAGACAAATAAAAACAGATCCCAGAATTCTGAACAGAACACAAAAATAAAATTCAAAGTTTGTGTGTGTGCATATGACAGTAGAAGAACCCATAAATAAAATTCAGAGTTCTGTGTGTACTTGCTGCAATCGTGAAGAATAAGATCTGCAATTCATACAAACCTCCCTTCGATTAAGAAATGGTGATTGAAGATCTGCAATTCATGCCTGCAACTTAGCCACACAAAACAAATTAATTGAATGAGAACCCAAAAACGAAATTCAAATTGTGTGTAAGAAGAAGAAAGAGAAGAAACCCTCACTTGATCTACAATAGGAGATCGAAAATGTGCCAATCAGATGGACAAGACAAATTTAGATAAAACTCACTTTGACAACAGCAAGAGATAAAACTTTCACCGGTTTGGGATTATGATCTTTCTCGTTCTTTTTTTTTTGTAGTATGTGAAGAAACCTCTAACTTTGCCTTCCTATGGGATTGTCTTCATCCAAACCTGCAATTCCTCCAAACAGTAAATTCAAACAGAACCCATAAACAAAATTCAAAGTATGGGTGTGTTCATGTTTCAATCGAGAAGAACAAGAGGAAGAAGTAAAAGAGGAAACATCAATTTGATCAACAACCGATGATGGAAGATCTTCAATTCAATTCATCCAGAAAAATCAAAACAGATCCCAGAATTCTGAACAGAACCCAAAAATAAAATTTAAAGTTTGTGTGTGTGCATATGACAGTAGAAGAACCCATAAATAAAAATCAGAGTTCTGTGTGTGCTTGCTGCAATAGTGAAGAATAAGATCTGCAATTCATACAAACCTCGTTTCGATTAAGAAATTGTGATTGGAAGATCTGCAATTCATGCCTGCAATTTAGCCACACAAAACAAATTAATTGAATGAGAACCCAAAAACGAAATTCAAATTGTGTGTGAGAAGAAGAAAGAGAAGAAACCCTCACTTGATCTACAATAGGAGATCGAAAATGTGCCAATCAGATGGACAAGACAAATTTAGATAAAACTCACTTTGACAACAGCAAGAGATAAAACTTTCACCGGTTTGGGATTATGATCTTTCTCGTTCTTTTTTTTTTGTAGTATGTTAAGAACCCTCTCACTTTGCCTTCCTATGGGATTGTCTTCATCCAAACCTGCAATTCCTCCAAACAGTAAATTCAAACAGAACCCATAAACAAAATTCAAAGTATGGGTGTGTTCATGTTTCAATCGAGAAGAACAAGAGGAAGAAGTAAAAGAGGAAACATCAATTTGATCAACAACCGATGATGGAAGATCTTCAATTCAATTCATCCAGACAAATCAAAACAGATCCAAGAATTCTGAACAGAACCCAAAAATAAAATTCAAAGTTTGTGTGTGTGCATATCACAGTAGAAGAACCCAAAAATAAAATTCAGAGTTCTGTGTGTGCTTGCTGCAATCGTGAAGAATAAGATCTGCAATTCATACAAACCTCCCTTCGATTAAGAAATGGTGATTGAAGATCTGCAATTCATGCCTGCAACTTAGCCACACAAAACAAATTAATTCAATGAGAACCCAAAAACGAAATTCAAATTGTGTGTGAGAAGAAGAAAGAGAAGAAACCCTCACTTGATCTACAATAGGAGATCGAAAATGTGCCAATCAGATGGACAAGACAAATTTAGATAAACCTCACTTTGACAACAGCAAGAGATAAAACTTTCACCGGTTTGGGATTATGATCTTTCTCGTTCTTTTTATTTTTGTAGTATGTGAAGAACCCTCTCACTTTGCTTTCCTATGGGATTGTCTTCATCCCAACCTGCAATTCCTCCAGACTGTAAATTCAAACAGAACCCATAAACAAAATTCAAAGTATGGGTGTGTTCATGTTTCAATCAAGAAGAACAAGAGGAAAAAGTAAAAGAGGAAACATCAATTTAATAAACAACCGATGATGGAAGATCTTCAATTCAATTCATCCAGAAAAATCAAAACAGATCCAAGAATTCTGAACAGAACCCAAAAATAAAATTCAAAGTTTGTGTGTGTGCATATGACAGTAGAAGAAGTCAGAAATAAAATTCAGATTTCTGTGTGTGCTTGCTGCAATTGTGAAGAATAAGATCTACAATTCATGCAAACCTCCCTTCGATTAAGAAAGGGTGATTGAAGATCTGCAATTCATCCCTGCAATTTAGTCACACAAAATAAATTAATTGAATGAGAACCCAAAAACGAAATTCAAATTGTGTGTGAGAAGAAGAAAGAGAAGAAACCCTCACTTGATCTACAATAGGAGATCGAAAATGTGCCAATCAGAAGGACAAGACAAATTTAGATAAAACTCACTTTGACAACAGCAAGAGATAAAACTTTCACCAGTTTGGGATTATGATCTTTCTCGTTCTTTTTTTTTTGTAGTATGTGAAGAAACCTCTCACTTTGCTTTCCTATGGGATTGTCTTCATCCAAACCTGCAATTCCTCCAGACTGTAAATTCAAACAGAACCCATAAACAAAATTCAAAGTATGGGTGTGTTCATGTTTCAATCGAGAAGAACAAGAGGAAGAAGTAAAAGAGGAAACATCAATTTGATCAACAACCGATGATGGAAGATCTTCAATTCAATTCATCCAGAAAAATCAAAACAGATCCCAGAATTCTGAACAGAACCCAAAAATAAAATTTAAAGTTTGTGTGTGTGCATATGACAGTAGAAGAACCCATAAATAAAAATCAGAGTTCTGTGTGTGCTTGCTGCAATCGTGAAGAATAAGATCTGCAATTCATACAAACCTCGTTTCGATTAAGAAATTGTGATTGGAAGATCTGCAATTCATGCCTGCAATTTAGCCACACAAAACAAATTAATTGAATGAGAACCCAAAAACGAAATTCAAATTGTGTGTGAGAAGAAGAAAGAGAAGAAACCCTCACTTGATCTACAATAGGAGATCGAAAATGTGCCAATCAGATGGACAAGACAAATTTAGATAAACCTCACTTTGACAACAGCAAGAGATAAAACTTTCACCGGTTTGGGATTATGATCTTTCTCGTTCTTTTTTTTTTGTAGTATGTGAAGAACCCTCTCACTTTGCCTTCCTATGGGATTGTCTTCATCCAAACCTGCAATTCATCCAAACAGTAAATTCAAACAGAACCCATAAACAAAATTCAAAGTATGGGTGTGTTCATGTTTCAATCGAGAAGAACAAGAGGAAGAAGTAAAAGAGGAAACATCAATCTGATCAACAACCGATGATGGAAGATCTTCAATTCAATTCATCCAGACAAATCAAAACAGATCCAAGAATTCTGAACAGAACCCAAAAATAAAATTCAAAGTTTGTGTGTGTGCATATCACAGTAGAAGAACCCAAAAATAAAATTCAGAGTTCTGTGTGTGCTTGCTGCAATCGTGAAGAATAAGATCTGCAATTCATACAAACCTCCCTTCGATTAAGAAATGGTGATTGAAGATCTGCAATTCATGCCTGCAACTTAGCCACACAAAACAAATTAATTCAATGAGAACCCAAAAACGAAATTCAAATTGTGTGTGAGAAGAAGAAAGAGAAGAAACCCTCACTTGATCTACAATAGGAGATCGAAAATGTGCCAATCAGATGGACAAGACAAATTTAGATAAAACTCACTTTGACAACAGCAAGAGATAAAACTTTCACCGGTTTGGGATTATGATCTTTCTCGTTCTTTTTATTTTTGTAGTATGTGAAGAACCCTCTCACTTTGCTTTCCTATGGGATTGTCTTCATCCCAACCTGCAATTCCTCCAGACTGTAAATTCAAACAGAACCCATAAACAAAATTCAAAGTATGGGTGTGTTCATGTTTCAATCAAGAAGAACAAGAGGAAAAAGTAAAAGAGGAAACATCAATTTAATAAACAACCGATGATGGAAGATCTTCAATTCAATTCATCCAGAAAAATCAAAACAGATCCAAGAATTCTGAACAGAACCCAAAAATAAAATTCAAAGTTTGTGTGTGTGCATATGACAGTAGAAGAAGTCAGAAATAAAATTCAGATTTCTGTGTGTGCTTGCTGCAATTGTGAAGAATAAGATCTACAATTCATGCAAACCTCCCTTCGATTAAGAAAGGGTGATTGAAGATCTGCAATTCATCCCTGCAATTTAGTCACACAAAATAAATTAATTGAATGAGAACCCAAAAACGAAATTCAAATTGTGTGTGAGAAGAAGAAAGAGAAGAAACCCTCACTTGATCTACAATAGGAGATCGAAAATGTGCCAATCAGAAGGACAAGACAAATTTAGATAAAACTCACTTTGACAACAGCAAGAGATAAAACTTTCACCGGTTTGGGATTATGATCTTTCTCGTTCTTTTTTTTTTGTAGTATGTGAAGAAACCTCTCACTTTGCTTGCCTGTGGGGTTGTCTTCATCCAAACCTGCAATTCCTCCAGACAGTAAATTCAAACAGAACCCATAAACAAAATTCAAAGTATGGGTGTGTTCATGTTTCAATCGAGAAGAACAAGAGGAAGAAGTAAAAGAAGAAACATCAATTTAATCAACAACCGATGATGGAAGATCTTCAATTCAATTCATCCAGAAAAATCAAAACAGATCCAAGAATTCTGAACAGAACCCAAAAATAAAATTCAAAGTTTGTGTGTGTGCATATGACAGTAGAAGAACTCAGAAATAAAATTCAGAGTTCTGTGTGTGCTTGCTGCAATCGTGAAGAATAAGATCTGCAATTCATACAAACCTCCCTTCGATTAAGAAATGGTGATTGAAGATCTGCAATTCATGCCTTCAACTTAGCCACACAAAACAAATTAATTGAATGAGAACCCAAAAACGAAATTCAAATTGTGTGTGAGAAGAAGAAAGAGAAGAAACCCTCATTTGATCTACAATAGGAGATCGAAAATGTGCCAATCAGATGGAAAAGAAAAATTTAGATAAAACTTACTTTGACAACAGCAAGAGATAAAACTTTCACCGGTTTGGCATTATGATCTTTCTCGTTATTTTTTTTTTTATAGTATGTGAAGAACCCTCTCACTTTGCTTTCCTATGGGATTGTCTTCATCCAAACCTTCAATTCCTCCAGACAGTAAATTCAAACAGAACCCATAAACAAAATTCAAAGTATGGGTGTGTTCATGTTTCAATCGAGAAGAACAAGAGGAAGAAGTAAAAGAGGAAACATCAATTTGATCAACAACCGATGATGGAAGATCTTCAATTCAATTCATCCAGAAAAATCAAAACAGATCCAAGAATTCTGAACAGAACCCAAAAATAAAATTCAAAGTTTGTGTGTGTGCATATGACAGTAGAAGAACTCAAAAATAAAATTCAGATTTCTGTGTGTGCTTGCTGCAATCGTGAAGAATAAGATCTACAATTCATGCAAACCTCCCTTCGATTAAGAAAGGGTGATTGAAGATCTGCAATTCATCCCTGCAATTTAGCCACACAAAATAAATTAATTGAATGAGAACCCAATAACGAAATTCAAATTGTGTGTGAGAAGAAGAAAGGGAAGAAACCCTCACTTGATCTACAATAGGAGATCGAAAATGTGCTAATCAGATGGACAAGACAAATTTAGATAAAACTCACTTTGACAACAGCAAGAGATAAAACTTTCACCGGTTTGGGATTATGATCTTTCTCGTTCTTTTTTTTCTGTAGTATGTGAAGAAATCTCTCACTTTGCTTGCCTGTGGGGTTGTCTTCATCCAAACCTGCAATTCCTCCAGACTGTAAATTCAAACAGAGCCCATAAACAAAATTCAATGTATGGGTGTGTTCATGTTTCAATCGAGAAGAACAAGAGGAAGAAGTAAAAGAGGAAACATCAATTTGATCAAAAACCGATGATGGAAGATCTTCAATTCAATTCATCAGACAAATAAAAACAGATCCAAGAATTCTAAACAGAACCCAAAAATAAAATTCAAAGTTTGTGTGTGTGCATATGACAGTAGAAGAACCCAAAAATAAAATTCAGATTTCTGTGTGTGCTTGCTGCAATCGTGAAGAATAAGATCTACAATTCATGCAAACCTCCCTTCGATTAAGAAAGGGTGATTGAAGATCTGCAATTCATCCCTGCAATTTAGCCACACAAAATAAATTAATTGAATGAGAACCCAAAAACGAAATTCAAATTGTGTGTGAGAAGAAGAAAGAGAAGAAACCCTCACTTGATCTATACTAGGAGATCGAAAATGTGCCAATCAGATGGACAAGACAAATTTAGATAAAACTCACTTTGAGAACAGCAAGAGATAAAACTTTCACCGGTTTGGGATTATGATCTTTCTCGTTCTTTTTTTTTTGTGTAGTATGTGAAGAAATCTCTCACTTTGCTTGCCTGTGGGGTTGTCTTCATCCAAACCTGCAATTCCTCCAGACTGTAAATTCAAACAGAGCCCATAAACAAAATTCAATGTATGGGTGTGTTCATGTTTCAATCGAGAAGAACAAGAGGAAGAAGTAAAAGAGGAAACATCAATTTGATCAACAACCGATGATGGAAGATCTTCAATTCAATTCATCAGACAAATAAAAACAGATCCAAGAATTCTGAACAGAACCGAAAAATAAAATTCAAAGTTTGTGTGTGTGCATATGACAGTAGAAGAACCCAAAAATAAAATTCAGATTTCTGTGTGTGCTTGCTGCAATCGTGAAGAATAAGATCTACAATTCATGCAAACCTCCCTTCGATTAAGAAAGGGTGATTGAAGATCTGCAATTCATCCCTGCAATTTAGCCACACAAAATAAATTAATTGAATGAGAACCCAAAAACGAAATTCAAATTGTGTGTGAGAAGAAGAAAGAGAAGAAACCCTCACTTGATCTATACTAGGAGATCGAAAATCTGCCAATCAGATGGACAAGACAAATTTAGATAAAACTCACTTTGAGAACAGCAAGAGATAAAACTTTCACCGGTTTGGGATTATGATCTTTCTCGTTCTTTTTTTTTTGTGTAGTATGTGAAGAAATCTCTCACTTTGCTTGCCTGTGGGGTTGTCTTAATCCAAACCTGCAATTCCTCCAGACTGTAAATTCAAACAGAACCCATAAACAAAATTCAATGTATGGGTGTGTTCATGTTTCAATCGAGAAGAACAAGAGGAAGAAGTAAAAGAGGAAACATCAATTTGATCAAAAACCGATGATGGAAGATCTTTAATTCAATTCATCCAGAAAAATCAAAATAGATCCCAGAATTCTGAACAGAACCCAAAAATAAAATTCAAAGTTTGTGTGTGTGCATATGACAATAGAAGAACCCAAAAATAAAATTCAGATTTCTGTGTGTGCTTGCTGCAATCGTGAAGAATAAGATCTGCAATTCATTCAAACCTCCCTTCAATTAAGAAATGGTGATTGAAGATCTGCAATTCATGCCTGCAACTTAGCCACACAAAACAAATTAATTGAATGAGAACCCAAAAACGAAATTCAAATTGTGTGTGAGAAGAAGAAAGAGAAGAAACCCTCACTTGATCTACAATAGGAGATCGAAAATGTGCCAATCAGATGGACAAGACAAATTTAGATAAAACTCACTTTGACAACAGCAAGAGAAAAAACTTTCACCGGTTTGGGATTATAATCTTTCTCGTTCTTTTTTTTGTGTAGTATGTGAAGAAACCTCTCACTTTGCTTGCCTGTGGGGTTGTCTTCATCCAAACCTGCAATTCCTCTAGACTGTAAATTCAAACAGAACCCATAAACAAAATTCAAAGTATGGGTGTGTTAATGTTTCAATTGAGAAGAACAAGAGGAAGAAGTAAAAGAGGAAACATCAATTTGATCAAAAACCGATGATTGAAGATCTTCAATTAAATTCATCCAAACAAATCAAAATAGATCCCAAAATTCTGAACAGAACTCAAAAATAAAATTCAAAGTTTGTGTGTGTGCATATGACAGTAGAAGAACCCATCAATAAAATTCAGAGTTCTGTGTGTGCTTGCTGCAATCGTGAAGAATAAGATCTGCAATTCATACAAACCTCCCTTCGATTAAGAAATGGTGATTGAAGATCTGCAATTCATGCCTGCAACTTAGCCACACAAAACAAATTAATTGAATGAGAACCCAAAAATGAAATTCAAATTGTGTTTGAGAAGAAGAAAGAGAAGAAACCCTCACTTGATCTACAATAGGAGATCGAAAATGTGCCAATCAGATGGACAAGACAAATTTAGATAAAACTCACTTTGACAACAGCAAGAGATAAAACTTTCACCGGTTTGGGATTATGATCTTTCTCGTTCTTTTTTTTTTGTAGTATGTTAAGAACCCTCTCACTTTGCTTTCCTATGGGATTGTCTTCATCCAAACCTGCAATTCCTCCAAACAGTAAATTCAAACAGAACCCATAAACAAAATTCAAAGTATGGGTGTGTTCATGTTTCAATCGAGAAGAACAAGAGGAAGAAGTAAAAGAGGAAACATCAATTTGATCAACAACCGATGATGGAAGATCTTCAATTCAATTCATCCAGAAAAATCAAAACAGATCCTAGAATTCTGAACAGAACCCAAAAATAAAATTTAAAGTTTGTATGTGTGCATATGACAGTAGAAGAACTCAGAAATAAAATTCAGATTTCTGTGTGTGCTTGCTGCAATCGTGAAGAATAAGATCTACAATTCATGCAAACCTCCCTTCGATTAAGAAAGGGTGATTGAAGATCTGCAATTCATCCCTGCAATTTAGCCACACAAAATAAATTAATTGAATGAGAACCCAAAAACGAAATTCAAATTGTGTGTGAGAAGAAGAAAGAGAAGAAACCCTCACTTGATCTACAATAGGAGATCGAAAATGTGCCAATCAGATGGACAAGACAAATTTAGATAAAACTCACTTTGACAACAGCAAGAGATAAAACTTTCACCGGTTTGGGATTATGATCTTTCTCATTCTTTTTTTTGTGTAGTATGTGAAGAAATCTCTCACTTTGCTTGCCTGTGGGGTTGTCTTCATCCCAACCTGCAATTCCTCCAGACTGTAAATTCAAACAGAACCCATAAACAAAATTCAATGTATGGGTGTGTTCATGTTTCAATCGAGAAGAACAAGAGGAAGAAGTAAAAGAGGAAACATCAATTTGATCAAAAACCGATGATGGAAGATCTTCAATTCAATTCATCCAGACAAATAAAAACAGATCCCAGAATTCTGAACAGAACACAAAAATAAAATTCAAAGTTTGTGTGTGTGCATATCACAGTAGAAGAACCCAAAAATAAAATTCAGAGTTCTGTGTGTGCTTGCTGCAATCGTGAAGAATAAGATCTGCAATTCATACAAACCTCCCTTCGATTAAGAAAGGGTGATTGAAGATCTGCAATTCATGCCTGCAACTTAGCCACACAAAACAAATTAATTGAATGAGAACCCAAAAACGAAATTCAAATTGTGTGTGAGAAGAAGAAAAAGAAGAAACCCTCACTTGATCTACAATAGGAGATCGAAAATGTGCCAATCAGATGGACAAGACAAATTTAGATAAAACTCACTTTGACAACAGCAAGAGATAAAACTTTCACCGGTTTGGGATTATGATCTTTCTCGTTCTTTTTTTTGTGTAGTATGTGAAGAAACCTCTCACTTTGCTTGCCTGTGGGGTTGTCTTGATCCAAACCTGCAATTCCTCCAAACAATAAATTCAAACAGAACCCATAAACAAAATTCAAAGTATGGGTGTGTTCATGTTTCAATGGAGAAGAACAAGAGGAAGAAGTAAAAGAGGAAACATCAATTTGATCAAAAACCGATGATGGAAGATCTTCAATTCAATTCATCCAGACAAATCAAAACAGATCCCAGAATTCTGAACAGAACACAAAAATAAAATTCAAAGTTTGTGTGTGTGCATATCACAGTAGAAGAACCCAAAAATAAAATTCAGAGTTCTGTGTGTGCTTGCTGCAATCGTGAAGAATAAGATCTGCAATTCATACAAACCTCCCTTCGATTAAGAAAGGGTGATTGAAGATCTGCAATTCATGCCTGCAACTTAGCCACACAAAACAAATTAATTGAATGAGAACCCAAAAACGAAATTCAAATTGTGTGTGAGAAGAAGAAAAAGAAGAAACCCTCACTTGATCTACAATAGGAGATCGAAAATGTGCCAATCAGATGGACAAGACAAATTTAGATAAAACTCACTTTGACAACAGCAAGAGATAAAACTTTCACCGGTTTGGGATTATGATCTTTCTCGTTCTTTTTTTTGTGTAGTATGTGAAGAAACCTCTCACTTTGCTTGCCTGTGGGGTTGTCTTGATCCAAACCTGCAATTCCTCCAAACAATAAATTCAAACAGAACCCATAAACAAAATTCAAAGTATGGGTGTGTTCATGTTTCAATGGAGAAGAACAAGAGGAAGAAGTAAAAGAGGAAACATCAATTTGATCAAAAACCGATGATGGAAGATCTTCAATTCAATTCATCCAGACAAATCAAAACAGATCCCAGAATTCTAAACAGAACACAAAAATAAAATTCAAAGTTTGTGTGTGTGCATATGACAGTAGAAGAACCCAAAAATAAAATTCAGAGTTCTGTGTGTGCTTGCAGCAATCGTGAAGAATAAGATCTGCAATTCATACAAACCTCCCTTCAATTAAGAAATGGTGATTGAAGATCTGCAATTCATGCCTGCAACTTAGCCACACAAAACAAATTAATTGAATGAGAACCCAAAAACGAAATTCAAATTGTGTGTGAGAAGAAGAAAGAGAAGAAACCCTCACTTGATCTACAATAGGAGATCGAAAATGTGCCAATCAGATGGACAAGACAAATTTAGATAAAACTCACTTTGACAACAGCAAGAGATAAAACTTTCACCAGTTTGGGATTATAATCTTTCTCGTTCTTTTTTTTTGTAGTATGTTAAGAAACCTCTCACTTTGCTTTCCTATGGGATTGTCTTCATCCAAACCTGCAATTCCTCCAAACAGTAAATTCAAACAGAACCCATAAACAAAATTCAAAGTATGGGTGTGTTCATGTTTCAATCGAGAAGAACAAGAGGAAGAAGTAAAAGAGGAAACATCAATTTGATCAACAACCGATGATGGAAGATCTTCAATTCAATTCATCCAGAAAAATCAAAACAGATCCCAGAATTTTGAACAGAACCCAAAAATAAAATTCAAAGTTTGTGTGTGTGCATATCACAGTAGAAGAACCCAAAAATAAAATTCAGAGTTCTGTGTGTGCTTGCTGCAATCGTGAAGAATAAGATCTGCAATTCATACAAACCTCCCTTCAATTAAGAAATGGTGATTGAAGATCTGCAATTCATGCCTGCAACTTAGCCA
>BRYE01000013.1:12352500-12407500 GCA_030159115.1 Actinidia arguta var. hypoleuca | reverse complement strand
ATTCAGATTTCTGTGTGTGCTTGTTGCAATCGTGAAGAATAAGATCTGCAATTCATGCAAACCTCCCTTCAATTAAGAAAGGGTGATTGAAGATCTGCAATTCATGCCTGCAATTTAGCCACACAAAATAAATTAATTGAATGAGAACCCAAAAACGAAATTCAAATTGTGTGTGAGAAGAAGAAAGAGAAGAAACCCTCACTTGATATACAATAGGAGATCGAAAATGTGCCAATCAGATGGACAAGACAAATTTTGATAAAACTTACTTTGACAACAGCAAGAGATAAAACTTTCACCGGTTTGGGATTATGATCTTTCTCGTTCTTTTTTTTGTGTAGTATGTGAAGAAATCTCTCACTTTTCTTGCCTGTGGGGTTGTCTTCATCCAAACCTGCAATTCCTCCAGACTTTAAATTCAAACAGAACCCATAAACAAAATTCAATGTATGGGTGTGTTAATGTTTCAATCGAGAAGAACAAGAGGAAGAAGTAAAAGAGGAAACATCAATTTGATCAACAACCGATGATGGAAGATCTTCAATTCAATTCATCCAGAAAAATCAAAACAGATCCTAGAATTTTGAACAAAACCCAAAAATAAAATTCAAAGTTTGTGTGTGTGCATATGACAGTAGAAGAACACATAAATAAAATTCAGAGTTCTGTGTGTGCTTGCTGCCATCGTGAAGAATAAGATCTGCAATTCATACAAACCTACCTTCGATTAAGAAATGGTGATTGAAGATCTGCAATTCATGCCTGCAACTTAGCCACACAAAACAAATTAATTGAATGAGAACCCAAAAACGAAATTCAAATTGTATGTGAGAAGAAGAAAGAGAAGAAACCCTCACTTGATCTACAATAGGAGATCGAAAATGTGCCAATCAGATGGAAAAGACAAATTTAGATAAAACTCACTTTGACAACAGCAAGAGATAAAACTTTCACCGGTTTGGGATTATGATCTTTCTCGTTCTTTTTTTTTTTGTAGTATGCTAAGAAACCTCTCACTTTGCTTTCCTATGGGATTGTCTTCATCCAAACCTGCAATTCCTCCAGAAAGTAAATTCAAACAGAACCCATAAACAAAATTCAAAGTATGGGTGTGTTCATGTTTCAATCGAGAAGAACAAGAGGAAGAAGTAAAAGAGGAAACATCAATTTGATTAACAACCGATTATGGAAGATCTTCAATTCAATTCATCTAGAAAAATCAAAACAGATCCCAGAATTCTGAACAGAACCCAAAAATAAAATTCAAAGTTTGTGTGTGTGCATATGACAGTAGAAGAACCCAAAAATAAAATTCTGAGTTCTGTGTGTGCTTGTTGCAATCGTGAAGAATAAGATCTGCAATTCATACAAACCTCCCTTCGATTAAGAAATGGTGATTGAAGATCTGCAATTCATCCCTGCAATTTAGCCACACAAAACAAATTAATTGAATGAGAACCCAAAAACAAAATTCAAATTGTGTGTGAGAAGAAGAAAGAGAAGAAACCCTCGCTTGATCAACAATAGGAGATCGAAAATGTGCCAATCAGATGGACAAGACAAATTTAGATAAAACTCACTTTGACAACAGCAAGAGATAAAACTTTCACCGGTTTGGGATTAAGATCTTTCTCGTTTTTTTTTGTAGTATGTGAAGAATCCTCTCACTTTGCTTGCCTGTGGGGTTGTCTTCATCCAAACCTGCAATTCCTCCAGACTGTAAATTCAAACAGAACCCATAAACAAAATTCAAAGTATGGGTGTGTTTATGTTTCAATTTATATACCTTCACTTTTAACAAATTATAGTAAGCCCATAAATTTTTTTATATTTATGGTTTGCCCCTAATGTTTTCAAATTTGCAGTTTGGTCCTAATCTTTTTGAATTGTTTAATTTAGTTCTACAATTTTTTTTTTCAATTTTAGAATCTGTATTCGAGGATTGCAGTTTTGTTCAATAAATTTTTCAAAATCACTGTTTGTCCCTTGAAATTTCTGATATTTATATTTTGATTTTTAAAATTTTGAAAATAGCACTTTGGTTTCCGTCATTTCTGAATCTTTTTATTTAGTTCTCACTAAAAATTTCTCTTTGGTCCCTGGCATTTCAGAATTCCTCAATGTAGTTCTGACAAGTTTTTCTCAATTTCCCTATCTATTTGCGAGGATTGCAGTTTTGTACCACAAATTTTCAAAATTACGTTTTATCCCTTGAAACTTTTATTCTTTTAGCTTCCCCTAACATTTTAAAAATAACATAATCGTCCCTGCCCAGTTTAAAATTATTATTTATATAACTTCAATTTTAACAAATTATTGTAAGCCCATAAAATTTTTTATATTTATGGTTTGACCTTAATGTTTTGAAATTTGCACTTTGGTCCTAACCTTTTTGAATTGTTCAATTTAGTTCTACAAAGTTTTTTTTTTCTATTCTAGGATCTGTATTCGAGGATTGCAGTTTTGTGTAATAAATTCTTTAAAATCACAGTTTGTCCCTATAAATTTCTGATATTTATAGTTTGATTTTTAAAATTTTAAAAATAGCACTTTGGTCCCCGTGAATTCTGAATATTTCATTTTAGTTCTCACTAAAAATTTCTCTTTGGTCCTTGGCATTCCAAAATTGTTCAATATAGTTCTGAAAAGATTTTCTAAATTTTCATATCTGTATGCGAGGATTGCAGTTTTGTCCCACAAATTTTTTAAATTACGTTTTAGCCCCTGCAACTTTTATACTTTTTGCTTCCCCCTAACATTTTAAAAATAACATAATCGTCCCTGCCCATTTTAAAATTATTATTTATATACCATCACTTTTAACAAATTATAGTAAGCCCATAAAATTTTTTATATTTATTGTTTGCCCCTAATGTTTTGAAATTTGCAGTTTGGTCCTAATCTTTTTGAATTGTTCAATTTAGTTCTACAAAGTTTATTTTTCAATTTTAGAATCTGCATTCGAGGATTACAGTTTTGTTCAATAAATTTTTTAAAATCACTGTTTGTCCCTAGAAATTTCTGATATTTATATTTTGATTTTTAAAATTTTAAAAATAGCACTTTGGTCCCCGTCATTTCTGTATCTTTTAATTTAGTTCTCACTAAAAATTTCTCTTTGGTCCCTGGCATTACGGAATTGTTCAATGTAGTTCTGACAAGGTTTTCTCAATTTCCATATCTGTTTGCGAGGATTGCAATTTTGTCCCACAAATATTTTAAATTACGTTTTAGCCCCTGCAACTTTTATACTTTTTCCTTCCCTCTAACATTTTAAAAATAACATAATCGTACCTGCCCATTTTAAAATTTTTATTTATATACCTTCACTTTTAACAAATTATAGTAAGCCCATAAAATTTTTTAGATTTATGGTTAGACCCTAGTGTTTTGAAATTTGCACTTTGGTCCTAACCTTTTTGAATTGTTCAATTTAGTTCTACAAAGTTTTTTTTTTCAATTCTAGGATCTGTATTCGAGGATTGCAGTTTTGTGTAATAAATTCTTTAAAATCACTGTTTGTCCCTTGAAATTTCTAATATTTATAGTTTGATTTTTAAAATTTTAAAAATAGCACTTTGGTCCCCGTGAATTTTGAATATTTCATTTTAGTTCTAACAAAAAATTTCTCTTTGGTCCTTGGCATTCAAAAATTGTTCAATATAGTTCTGAAATGATTTTCTAAATTTTCATATCTGTATTCGAGGAATGCAGTTTTGTCCCACAAATTTTTTAAATTACGTTTTAGCCCCTGAAACTTTTATACTTTTTCCTTCCCTCTAACATTTTAAAAATAACATAATCGTCCCTGCCAATTTTAAAATTTTTATTTATATACCTTCACTTTTAACAAATTATAGTAAGCCCATAAAATTTTTTATATTTATGATTTGCCCCTAATGTTTTGAAATTTGCAGTTTGGTCCTAATCTTTTTGAATTGTTCAATTTAGTTCTACAATTTTTTTTTTCCAATTTTAGAATCTGTATTCGAGGATTGCAGTTTTGTTCAATAAATTCTTTAAAATCACTTTTTGTCCCTTGAAATTTCTGATATTTATATTTTGATTTTTGAAATTTTAAAAATAGCACTTTGGTTCCCGTCATTTCTGAATCTTTTAATTTAGTTCTCACTAAAAATTTCTCTTTGGTCCCTGGTATTTCGGAATTGTTCAATGTAGTTCTGACAAGGTTTTCTCAATTTCCATATCTGTTTGCGAGGATTGCAGTTTTGTACCACAAATTTTCAAAATTACGTTTTAGCCCTAGAAACTTTTATTCTTTTAGCTTCCCCTAACATTTTAAAAATAACATAATCGTCCCTGCCAAGTTTAAAATTATTATTTATATACTTTCAATTTTAACAAATTATAGTAAGCCCATAAAATTTTTTATATTTATGGTTTGACCTTAGTGTTTTAAAATTTGCACTTTGGTCCTAACCTTTTTGAATTGTTCAATTTAGTTCTACAAAGTTTTTTTTTTCAATTCTAGGATCTGTATTCGAGGATTGCAGTTTTGTGTAATAAATTCTTTAAAATCACTGTTTTTCCTTTGAAATTTCTGATATTTATAGTTTGCTTTTTAAAATTTTAAAAATAGCACTTTGGTCCCCGTGAATTCTAAATATTTCATTTTAGTTCTAACAAAAAATTTCTCTTTGGTCCTTGGCATTCAAAAATTGTTCAATATAGTTCTGAAAATATTTTCTAAATTTTCATATCTGTATTCGAGGAATGCAGTTTTGTCCCACAAATTTTTTAAATTATGTTTTAGCCCCTGAAACTTTCATACTTTTTCCTTTCCTCTAACATTTTAAAAATAACATAATCGTCCCTGCCCATTTTAAAATTTTTATTTATATACCTTCACTTTTAACAAATTATAGTAAGCCCATAAAATTTTTTATATTTATGATTCGCCCCTAATGTTTTGAAATTTGTAGTTTGGTCCTAATCTTTTTGAATTGTTCAATTTAGTTCTACAATTTTTTTTTTTCAATTTTCGAATCTGTATTCGAGGATTGCAGTTTTGTTCAATAAATTCTTTAAAATCACTTTTTGTCCCTTGAAATTTCTGATATTTATATTTTGATTTTTAAAATTTTAAAAATAGCACTTTTGTCCCCGTCATTTCTGAATCTTTTAATTTAGTTCTCACTAAAAATTTCTCTTTGGTCCCTGGCATTTCGAAATTGTTCAATTTAGTTTTGACAAGGTTTTCTCAATTTCCATATCTGTATGCGAGGATTGCAGTTTTGTACCACAAATTTTCAAAATTACGTCTTAGCCCTTGAAACTTTTATACTTTTAGATTCCCCTAACATTTTAAAAATAACATAATCGTCCCTACCCATTTTAATTTTAGTTCTACAAAGTTTTTTTTTTCAATTTTAGGATCTGTATTCGAGGATTGCAGTTTTGTGTAATAAATTCTTTAAAATCACTATTTGTCCCTTGAAATTTCTTATATTTATAATTTGATTTTTAAAATTTTGAAAATAGCACTTTTGTCCCTGTGAATTCTGAATATTTCATTTTAGTTCTCACTAAAAATTTCACTTTGGTCCTTGGCATTCCAAAATTGTTCAATATAGTTCTGAAAAGATTTTCTAAATTTTCATATCTGTATGCGAGGATTGCAGTTTTTTCCCACAAATTTTTTAAATTACGGTTTAGCCCCTGTAACTTTTATACTTTTTCCTTCCCCCTAACATTTTAAAAATAACATAATCGTCCCTGCCCATTTTAAAATTTTTATTTATATACCTTCAATTTTAACAAATTATAGTAAGCCCATAAAAATTTTTATGTTTATGGTTTGTCCCTAATGTTTTGAAATTTGCACTTTGGTCCTAATCTTTTTGAATTGTCCAATTTAGTTCTACAAAGTTTTTTTTTCAATTTTAGAATCTGTATTCGAGGATTGCAGTTTTGTTCAATAAATTTTTTAAAATCACTTTTTGTCCCTAGAAATTTTTGATATTTATATTTTGATTTTTTAAAATTTTAAAAATAGCACTTTGGTCCCCATTAATTCTGAATCTTTTAATTTAGTTCTCACTAAAAATTTCTCTTTGGTCCCTGGCATTTCAAAATTGTTCAATTTAGTTTTGACAAGGTTTTCTCAATTTCCATATCTGTATGCGAGGATTGCAGTTTTGTCCCACAAATTTTTTAAATTATGTTTTAGCCCCTGAAACTTTTATACTTTTTCTTTCCCTTTAACATTTTAAAAATAACATAATTGTTCCTGCCCATTCTAAAATTTTTAATTTATATACCTTCAATTTTAACAAATTATAGTAAGCCCATAAATTTTTTTATATTTATGGTTTGACCCTAATGTTTTGAAATTTATATTTTGGTCCTAACCTTTTTGAGTTGTTCAATTTAGTTCTACAAAGTTTTTTTTTAAATTCTAGAATCTGTATTCGAGGATTGCCGTTTTTTGTAATAAATTCTTTAAAATTACTGTTTGTCCCTTGAAATTTTTGATATTTATAATTTGATTTTTAATATTTTTAAAATAGCACTTTGGTCCCCGTGAATTCTGAATATTTCATTTTAGTTCTCACTAAAAATTTTTCTTTGGTCCTTGGCATTCCAAAATTGTTCAATATAGTTCTGAAAAGATTTTCTAAATTTTCATATCTGTATGCGAGGATTGCAGTTTTGTCCGAAAATTTTTTTAAATTATGTTTTAGCCCCTGAAACTTTTATACTTTTTCCTTCCCTCTAACATTTTAAAAATAACATAATCGTCCCTGCCCATTTTAAAATTATTATTTATATACCTTCAATTTTAACAAATTATAGTAAGCCCATAAAAATTTTTATGTTTATGGTTTGACCCTAAACTTTTGAAATTTGCACTTTGGTCCTTACCTTTTTGAATTGTTCAATTTAGTTCTACAAAGTTTTTTTTTCAATTTTAGGATCTGTATTCGAGGATTGCAGTTTTGTGTAATAAATTCTTTAAAATCACTATTTGTCCCTTGAAATTTCTGATATTTATAATTTGATTTTTAAAATTTTCAAAATAGCACTTTGGTCCCTGTGAATTCTGAATATTTCATTTTAGTTCTCACTAAAAATTTCTCTTTGGTCCTTGGCATTCCAAAATTGTTCAATATAGTTCTGAAAAAGATTTTCTAAATTTTCATATCTGTATGCGAGGATTGCAGTTTTGTCGCATAAATTTTTTAAATTACGGTTTAGCCCCTGTAACTTTTATACTTTTTCCTTCCCCCTAACATTTTAAAAATAACATAATCGTCCCTGCCCATTTTAAAATTTTTATTTATATACCTTCAATTTTAACAAATTATAGTAAGCCCATAAAAATTTTTATGTTTATGGTTTGCCCCTAATATTTTGAAATTTGCACTTTGGTCCTAATCTTTTTGAATTGTCCAATTTAGTTCTACAAAGTTTTTTTTTCAATTTTAGAATCTGTATTCGAGGATTGCAGTTTTGTTCAATAAATTTTTTAAAATCACTTTTTGTCCCTAGAAATTTCTGATATTTATATTTTGATTTTTAAAAATTTTAAAAATAGCACTTTGGTCCCCGTCATTTCTGAATCTTTTAATTTAGTTCTCACTAAAAATTTCTCTTTGGTCCCTGGCATTTAAAAATTGTTCAATTTAGTTTTGACAAGGTTTTCTCAATTTCCATATCTGTATGCGAAGATTGCAGTTTTGTCCCACAAATTTTTTAAATTATGTTTTAGCCCCTGAAACTTTTATACTTTTTCCTCTCTTTAACATTTTAAAAATAACATAATTGTTCCTGCCCATTCTAAAATTTTAATTTATATACCTTCAATTTTAACAAATTATAGTAAGCCCATAAATTTTTTTATATTTATGGTTTGACCCTAATGTTTTGAAATTTACATTTTGGTCCTAACCTTTTTGAGTTGTTCAATTTAGTTTTACAAAGTTTTTTTTTAAATTCTATAATCTGTATTCGAGGATTGCAGTTTTGTGTAATAAATTCTTTAAAATCACTATTTGTCCCTTGAAATTTCTGATATTTATAATTTGATTTTTAATATTTTTAAAATAGCACATTGGTCCCCGTGAATTCTGAATATTTCATTTTAGTTCTCACTAAAAATTTCTCTTTGGTCCTTGGCATTCCAAAATTGTTCAATATAGTTCTGAAAAGATTTTCTAAATTTTCATATCTGTATGCGAGGATTGCAGTTTTGTCCGAAAAATTTTTTAAATTATGTTTTAGCCCCTGAAACTTTTATACTTTTCCTTCCCTCTAATATTTTAAAAATAACATAATCGTCCCTGCCCATTTTAAAATTATTATTTATATACCTTCAATTTTAACAAATTATAGTAAGCCCATAAAATTTTTTATATTTATGGTTTGACCCTAAACTTTTGAAATTTGTACTTTGGTCCTTACCTTTTTGAATTGTTCAATTTAGTTCTACAAAGTTTTTTTTTTCAATTTTAGGATCTGTATTCGAGGATTGCAGTTTTGTGTAATAAATTCTTTAAAATCACTATTTGTCCCTTGAAATTTCTGATATTTATAATTTGATTTTTAAAATTTTGAAAATAGCACTTTTGTCCCTGTGAATTCTGAATATTTCATTTTAGTTCTCACTAAAAATTTCTCTTTGGTCCTTGGCATTCCAAAATTGTTCAATATAGTTCTGAAAAGATTTTCTAAATTTTCATATCTGTATGCGAGGATTGCAGTTTTGTCCCACAAATTTTTTAAATTACGGTTTAGCCCCTGTAACTTCTATACTTTTTCCTTCCCCCTAACATTTTAAAAATAACATAATCGTCCCTGCCCATTTTAAAATTTTTATTTATATACCTTCAATTTTAACAAATTATAGTAAGCCCATAAAATTTTTTATATTTATGGTTTGACCCTAAACTTTTGAAATTTGCACTTTGGTCCTTACCTTTTTGAATTGTTCAATTTAGTTCTACAAAGTTTTTTTTTTCAATTTTAGGATCTGTATTCGAGGATTGCAGTTTTGTGTAATAAATTCTTTAAAATCACTATTTGTCCCTTGAAATTTCTGATATTTATAATTTGATTTTTAAAATTTTGAAAATAGCACTTTTGTCCCTGTGAATTCTGAATATTTCATTTTAGTTCTCACTAAAAATTTCTCTTTGGTCCTTGGCATTCCAAAATTGTTCAATATAGTTCTGAAAAGATTTTCTAAATTTTCATATCTGTATGCGAGGATTGCAGTTTTGTCCCACAAATTTTTTAAATTACGGTTTAGCCCCTGTAACTTCTATACTTTTTCCTTCCCCCTAACATTTTAAAAATAACATAATCGTCCCTGCCCATTTTAAAATTTTTATTTATATACCTTCAATTTTAACAAATTATAGTAAGCCCATAAAAATTTTTATGTTTATGGTTTGCCCCTAATATTTTGAAATTTGCACTTTGGTCCTAATCTTTTTGAATTGTCCAATTTAGTTCTACAAAGTTTTTTTTTCAATTTTAGAATCTGTATTCGAGGATTGTAGTTTTGTTCAATAAATTTTTTAAAATCACTTTTTGTCCCTAGAAATTTTTGATATTTATATTTTGATTTTTTAAAATTTTAAAAATAGCACTTTGGTCCCCATCAATTCTGAATCTTTTAATTTAGTTCTCACTAAAAATTTCTCTTTGGTCCCTGGCATTTCAAAATTGTTCAATTTAGTTTTGACAAGGTTTTCTCAATTTCCATATCTGTATGCGAGGATTGCAGTTTTGTCCCACAAATTTTTTAAATTATGTTTTAGCCCCTGAAACTTTTAAACTTTTTCTTTCCCTTTAACATTTTAAAAATAACATAATTGTTCCTGCCCATTCTAAAATTTTTAATTTATATACCTTCAATTTTAACAAATTATAGTAATCCCATAAATTTTTTTATATTTATGGTTTGACCCTAATGTTTTGAAATTTACATTTTGGTCCTAACTTTTTTGAGTTGTTCAATTTAGTTCTACAAAGTTTTTTTTTAAATTCTAGAATCTGTATTCGAGGATTGCCGTTTTTTGTAATAAATTCTTTAAAATCACTGTTTGTCCCTTGAAATTTTTGATATTTATAATTTGATTTTTAATATTTTTAAAATAGCACTTTGGTCCCCGTGAATTCTGAATATTTCATTTTAGTTCTCACTAAAAATTTCTCTTTGGTCCTTGGCATTCCAAAATTGTTCAATATAGTTCTGAAAAGATTTTCTAAATTTTCATATCTGTATGCGAGGATTGCAGTTTTGTCCCACAAATTTTTTAAATTACGTTTTAGCCCCTGCAACTTTTATACTTTTTGCTTCCCCCTAACATTTTAAAAATAACATAATCGTCCCTGCCCATTTTAAAATTATTATTTATATACCATCACTTTTAACAAATTATAGTAAGCCCATAAAATTTTGTATATTTATTGTTTGCCCCTAATGTTTTGAAATTTGCAGTTTGGTCCTAATCTTTTTGAATTGTTCAATTTAGTTCTACAAAGTTTATTTTTCAATTTTAGAATCTGCATTCGAGGATTACAGTTTTGTTCAATAAATTTTTTAAAATCACTGTTTGTCCCTAGAAATTTCTGATATTTATATTTTGATTTTTAAAATTTTAAAAATAGCACTTTGGTCCCCGTTATTTCTGTATCTTTTAATTTAGTTCTCACTAAAAATTTCTCTTTGGTCCCTGGCATTACGGAATTGTTCAATGTAGTTCTGACAAGGTTTTCTCAATTTCCATATCTGTTTGCGAGGATTGCAATTTTGTCCCACAAATATTTTAAATTACGTTTTAGCCCCTGCAACTTTTATACTTTTTCCTTCCCTCTAACATTTTAAAAATAACATAATCGTACCTGCCCATTTTAAAATTTTTATTTATATACCTTCACTTTTAACAAATTATAGTAAGCCCATAAAATTTTTTAGATTTATGGTTAGACCCTAGTGTTTTGAAATTTGCACTTTGGTCCTAACCTTTTTGAATTGTTCAATTTAGTTCTACAAAGTTTTTTTTTTCAATTCTAGGATCTGTATTCGAGGATTGCAGTTTTGTGTAATAAATTCTTTAAAATCACTGTTTGTCCCTTGAAATTTCTGATATTTATAGTTTGATTTTTAAAATTTTAAAAATAGCACTTTGGTCCCCGTGAATTTTGAATATTTCATTTTAGTTCTAACAAAAAATTTCTCTTTGGTCCTTGGCATTCAAAAATTGTTCAATATAGTTCTGAAATGATTTTCTAAATTTTCATATCTGTATTCGAGGAATGCAGTTTTGTCCCACAAATTTTTTAAATTACGTTTTAGCCCCTGAAACTTTTATACTTTTTCCTTCCCTCTAACATTTTAAAAATAACATAATCGTCCCTGCCAATTTTAAAATTTTTATTTATATACCTTCACTTTTAACAAATTATAGTAAGCCCATAAAATTTTTTATATTTATGATTTGCCCCTAATGTTTTGAAATTTGCAGTTTGGTCCTAATCTTTTTGAATTGTTCAATTTAGTTCTACAATTTTTTTTTTCCAATTTTAGAATCTGTATTCGAGGATTGCAGTTTTGTTCAATAAATTCTTTAAAATCACTTTTTGTCCCTTGAAATTTCTGATATTTATATTTTGATTTTTGAAATTTTAAAAATAGCACTTTGGTTCCCGTCATTTCTGAATCTTTTAATTTAGTTCTCACTAAAAATTTCTCTTTGGTCCCTGGTATTTCGGAATTGTTCAATGTAGTTCTGACAAGGTTTTCTCAATTTCCATATCTGTTTGCGAGGATTGCAGTTTTGTACCACAAATTTTCAAAATTACGTTTTAGCCCTAGAAACTTTTATTCTTTTAGCTTCCCCTAACATTTTAAAAATAACATAATCGTCCCTGCCAAGTTTAAAATTATTATTTATATACTTTCAATTTTAACAAATTATAGTAAGCCCATAAAATTTTTTATATTTATGGTTTGACCTTAGTGTTTTAAAATTTGCACTTTGGTCCTAACCTTTTTGAATTGTTCAATTTAGTTCTACAAAGTTTTTTTTTTCAATTCTAGGATCTGTATTCGAGGATTGCAGTTTTGTGTAATAAATTCTTTAAAATCACTGTTTTTCCTTTGAAATTTCTGATATTTATAGTTTGCTTTTTAAAATTTTAAAAATAGCACTTTGGTCCCCGTGAATTCTAAATATTTCATTTTAGTTCTAACAAAAAATTTCTCTTTGGTCCTTGGCATTCAAAAATTGTTCAATATAGTTCTGAAAATATTTTCTAAATTTTCATATCTGTATTCGAGGAATGCAGTTTTGTCCCACAAATTTTTTAAATTATGTTTTAGCCCCTGAAACTTTCATACTTTTTCCTTCCCTCTAACATTTTAAAAATAACATAATCGTCCCTGCCCATTTTAAAATTTTTATTTATATACCTTCACTTTTAACAAATTATAGTAAGCCCATAAAATTTTTTATATTTATGATTCGCCCCTAATGTTTTGAAATTTGTAGTTTGGTCCTAATCTTTTTGAATTGTTCAATTTAGTTCTACAATTTTTTTTTTTCAATTTTCGAATCTGTATTCGAGGATTGCAGTTTTGTTCAATAAATTCTTTAAAATCACTTTTTGTCCCTTGAAATTTCTGATATTTATATTTTGATTTTTAAAATTTTAAAAATAGCACTTTTGTCCCCGTCATTTCTGAATCTTTTAATTTAGTTCTCACTAAAAATTTCTCTTTGGTCCCTGGCATTTCGAAATTGTTCAATTTAGTTTTGACAAGGTTTTCTCAATTTCCATATCTGTATGCGAGGATTGCAGTTTTGTACCACAAATTTTCAAAATTACGTCTTAGCCCTTGAAACTTTTATACTTTTAGATTCCCCTAACATTTTAAAAATAACATAATCGTCCCTACCCATTTTAATTTTAGTTCTACAAAGTTTTTTTTTTCAATTTTAGGATCTGTATTCGAGGATTGCAGTTTTGTGTAATAAATTCTTTAAAATCACTATTTGTCCCTTGAAATTTCTTATATTTATAATTTGATTTTTAAAATTTTGAAAATAGCACTTTTGTCCCTGTGAATTCTGAATATTTCATTTTAGTTCTCACTAAAAATTTCACTTTGGTCCTTGGCATTCCAAAATTGTTCAATATAGTTCTGAAAAGATTTTCTAAATTTTCATATCTGTATGCGAGGATTGCAGTTTTGTCCCACAAATTTTTTAAATTACGGTTTAGCCCCTGTAACTTTTATACTTTTTCCTTCCCCCTAACATTTTAAAAATAACATAATCGTCCCTGCCCATTTTAAAATTTTTATTTATATACCTTCAATTTTAACAAATTATAGTAAGCCCATAAAAATTTTTATGTTTATGGTTTGTCCCTAATGTTTTGAAATTTGCACTTTGGTCCTAATCTTTTTGAATTGTCCAATTTAGTTCTACAAAGTTTTTTTTTCAATTTTAGAATCTGTATTCGAGGATTGCAGTTTTGTTCAATAAATTTTTTAAAATCACTTTTTGTCCCTAGAAATTTTTGATATTTATATTTTGATTTTTTAAAATTTTAAAAATAGCACTTTGGTCCCCATTAATTCTGAATCTTTTAATTTAGTTCTCACTAAAAATTTCTCTTTGGTCCCTGGCATTTCAAAATTGTTCAATTTAGTTTTGACAAGGTTTTCTCAATTTCCATATCTGTATGCGAGGATTGCAGTTTTGTCCCACAAATTTTTTAAATTATGTTTTAGCCCCTGAAACTTTTATACTTTTTCTTTCCCTTTAACATTTTAAAAATAACATAATTGTTCCTGCCCATTCTAAAATTTTTAATTTATATACCTTCAATTTTAACAAATTATAGTAAGCCCATAAATTTTTTTATATTTATGGTTTGACCCTAATGTTTTGAAATTTACATTTTGGTCCTAACCTTTTTGAGTTGTTCAATTTAGTTCTACAAAGTTTTTTTTTAAATTTTAGAATCTGTATTCGAGGATTGCCATTTTTTGTAATAAATTCTTTAAAATCACTGTTTGTCCCTTGAAATTTTTGATATTTATAATTTGATTTTTAATATTTTTAAAATAGCACTTTGGTCCCCGTGAATTCTGAATATTTCATTTTAGTTCTCACTAAAAATTTTTCTTTGGTCCTTGGCATTCCAAAATTGTTCAATATAGTTCTGAAAAGATTTTCTAAATTTTCATATCTGTATGCGAGGATTGCAGTTTTGTCCGAAAATTTTTTTAAATTATGTTTTAGCCCCTGAAACTTTTATACTTTTTCCTTCCCTCTAACATTTTAAAAATAACATAATCGTCCCTGCCCATTTTAAAATTATTATTTATATACCTTTAATTTTAACAAATTATAGTAAGCCCATAAAAATTTTTATGTTTATGGTTTGACCCTAAACTTTTGAAATTCGCACTTTGGTCCTTACCTTTTTGAATTGTTCAATTTAGTTCTACAAAGTTTTTTTTTCAATTTTAGGATCTGTATTCGAGGATTGCAGTTTTGTGTAATAAATTCTTTAAAATCACTATTTGTCCTTTGAAATTTCTGATATTTATAATTTGATTTTTAAAATTTTGAAAATAGCACTTTGGTCCCTGTGAATTCTGAATATTTCATTTTAGTTCTCACTAAAAATTTCTCTTTGGTCCTTGGCATTCCAAAATTGTTCAATATAGTTCTGAAAAAGATTTTCTAAATTTTCATATCTGTATGCGAGGATTGCAGTTTTGTCGCATAAATTTTTTAAATTACGGTTTAGCCCCTGTAACTTTTATACTTTTTCCTTCCCCCTAACATTTTAAAAATAACATAATCGTCCCTGCCCATTTTAAAATTTTTATTTATATACCTTCAATTTTAACAAATTATAGTAAGCCCATAAAAATTTTTATGTTTATGGTTTGCCCCTAATATTTTGAAATTTGCACTTTGGTCCTAATCTTTTTGAATTGTCCAATTTAGTTCTACAAAGTTTTTTTTTCAATTTTAGAATCTGTATTCGAGGATTGCAGTTTTGTTCAATAAATTTTTTAAAATCACTTTTTGTCCCTAGAAATTTTTGATATTTATATTTTGATTTTTAAAAATTTTAAAAATAGCACTTTGGTCCCCATCAATTCTGAATCTTTTAATTTAGTTCTCACTAAAAATTTCTCTTTGGTCCCTGGCATTTCAAAATTGTTCAATTTAGTTTTCACAAGGTTTTCTCAATTTCCATATCTGTATGCGAGGATTGCAGTTTTGTCCCACAAATTTTTTAAATTATGTTTTAGCCCCTGAAACTTTTAAACTTTTTCTTTCCCTTTAACATTTTAAAAATAACATAATTGTTCCTGCCCATTCTAAAATTTTTAATTTATATACCTTCAATTTTAACAAATTATAGTAATCCCATAAATTTTTTTATATTTATGGTTTGACCCTAATGTTTTGAAATTTACATTTTGGTCCTAACCTTTTTGAATTGTTCAATTTAGTTCTACAAAGTTTTTTTTTAAATTCTAGAATCTGTATTCGAGGATTGCCGTTTTGTGTAATAAATTCTTTAAAATCACTGTTTGTCCCTTGAAATTTCTGATATTTATAGTTTGATTTTTAAAATTTTAAAAATAGCACTTTGGTCCCCGTGAATTTTGAATATTTCATTTTAGTTCTAACAAAAAATTTCTCTTTGGTCCTTGGCATTCAAAAATTGTTCAATATAGTTCTGAAATGATTTTCTAAATTTTCATATCTGTATTCGAGGAATGCAGTTTTGTCCCACAAATTTTTTAAATTACGTTTTAGCCCCTGAAACTTTTATACTTTTTCCTTCCCTCTAACATTTTAAAAATAACATAATCGTCCCTGCCAATTTTAAAATTTTTATTTATATACCTTCACTTTTAACAAATTATAGTAAGCCCATAAAATTTTTTATATTTATGATTTGCCCCTAATGTTTTGAAATTTGCAGTTTGGTCCTAATCTTTTTGAATTGTTCAATTTAGTTCTACAATTTTTTTTTTCCAATTTTAGAATCTGTATTCGAGGATTGCAGTTTTGTTCAATAAATTCTTTAAAATCACTTTTTGTCCCTTGAAATTTCTGATATTTATATTTTGATTTTTGAAATTTTAAAAATAGCACTTTGGTTCCCGTCATTTCTGAATCTTTTAATTTAGTTCTCACTAAAAATTTCTCTTTGGTCCCTGGTATTTCGGAATTGTTCAATGTAGTTCTGACAAGGTTTTCTCAATTTCCATATCTGTTTGCGAGGATTGCAGTTTTGTACCACAAATTTTCAAAATTACGTTTTAGCCCTAGAAACTTTTATTCTTTTAGCTTCCCCTAACATTTTAAAAATAACATAATCGTCCCTGCCAAGTTTAAAATTATTATTTATATACTTTCAATTTTAACAAATTATAGTAAGCCCATAAAATTTTTTATATTTATGGTTTGACCTTAGTGTTTTAAAATTTGCACTTTGGTCCTAACCTTTTTGAATTGTTCAATTTAGTTCTACAAAGTTTTTTTTTTCAATTCTAGGATCTGTATTCGAGGATTGCAGTTTTGTGTAATAAATTCTTTAAAATCACTGTTTTTCCTTTGAAATTTCTGATATTTATAGTTTGCTTTTTAAAATTTTAAAAATAGCACTTTGGTCCCCGTGAATTCTAAATATTTCATTTTAGTTCTAACAAAAAATTTCTCTTTGGTCCTTGGCATTCAAAAATTGTTCAATATAGTTCTGAAAATATTTTCTAAATTTTCATATCTGTATTCGAGGAATGCAGTTTTGTCCCACAAATTTTTTAAATTATGTTTTAGCCCCTGAAACTTTCATACTTTTTCCTTCCCTCTAACATTTTAAAAATAACATAATCGTCCCTGCCCATTTTAAAATTTTTATTTATATACCTTCACTTTTAACAAATTATAGTAAGCCCATAAAATTTTTTATATTTATGATTCGCCCCTAATGTTTTGAAATTTGTAGTTTGGTCCTAATCTTTTTGAATTGTTCAATTTAGTTCTACAATTTTTTTTTTTCAATTTTCGAATCTGTATTCGAGGATTGCAGTTTTGTTCAATAAATTCTTTAAAATCACTTTTTGTCCCTTGAAATTTCTGATATTTATATTTTGATTTTTAAAATTTTAAAAATAGCACTTTTGTCCCCGTCATTTCTGAATCTTTTAATTTAGTTCTCACTAAAAATTTCTCTTTGGTCCCTGGCATTTCGAAATTGTTCAATTTAGTTTTGACAAGGTTTTCTCAATTTCCATATCTGTATGCGAGGATTGCAGTTTTGTACCACAAATTTTCAAAATTACGTCTTAGCCCTTGAAACTTTTATACTTTTAGATTCCCCTAACATTTTAAAAATAACATAATCGTCCCTACCCATTTTAATTTTAGTTCTACAAAGTTTTTTTTTTCAATTTTAGGATCTGTATTCGAGGATTGCAGTTTTGTGTAATAAATTCTTTAAAATCACTATTTGTCCCTTGAAATTTCTTATATTTATAATTTGATTTTTAAAATTTTGAAAATAGCACTTTTGTCCCTGTGAATTCTGAATATTTCATTTTAGTTCTCACTAAAAATTTCACTTTGGTCCTTGGCATTCCAAAATTGTTCAATATAGTTCTGAAAAGATTTTCTAAATTTTCATATCTGTATGCGAGGATTGCAGTTTTGTCCCACAAATTTTTTAAATTACGGTTTAGCCCCTGTAACTTTTATACTTTTTCCTTCCCCCTAACATTTTAAAAATAACATAATCGTCCCTGCCCATTTTAAAATTTTTATTTATATACCTTCAATTTTAACAAATTATAGTAAGCCCATAAAAATTTTTATGTTTATGGTTTGTCCCTAATGTTTTGAAATTTGCACTTTGGTCCTAATCTTTTTGAATTGTCCAATTTAGTTCTACAAAGTTTTTTTTTCAATTTTAGAATCTGTATTCGAGGATTGCAGTTTTGTTCAATAAATTTTTTAAAATCACTTTTTGTCCCTAGAAATTTTTGATATTTATATTTTGATTTTTTAAAATTTTAAAAATAGCACTTTGGTCCCCATTAATTCTGAATCTTTTAATTTAGTTCTCACTAAAAATTTCTCTTTGGTCCCTGGCATTTCAAAATTGTTCAATTTAGTTTTGACAAGGTTTTCTCAATTTCCATATCTGTATGCGAGGATTGCAGTTTTGTCCCACAAATTTTTTAAATTATGTTTTAGCCCCTGAAACTTTTATACTTTTTCTTTCCCTTTAACATTTTAAAAATAACATAATTGTTCCTGCCCATTCTAAAATTTTTAATTTATATACCTTCAATTTTAACAAATTATAGTAAGCCCATAAATTTTTTTATATTTATGGTTTGACCCTAATGTTTTGAAATTTACATTTTGGTCCTAACCTTTTTGAGTTGTTCAATTTAGTTCTACAAAGTTTTTTTTTAAATTTTAGAATCTGTATTCGAGGATTGCCATTTTTTGTAATAAATTCTTTAAAATCACTGTTTGTCCCTTGAAATTTTTGATATTTATAATTTGATTTTTAATATTTTTAAAATAGCACTTTGGTCCCCGTGAATTCTGAATATTTCATTTTAGTTCTCACTAAAAATTTTTCTTTGGTCCTTGGCATTCCAAAATTGTTCAATATAGTTCTGAAAAGATTTTCTAAATTTTCATATCTGTATGCGAGGATTGCAGTTTTGTCCGAAAATTTTTTTAAATTATGTTTTAGCCCCTGAAACTTTTATACTTTTTCCTTCCCTCTAACATTTTAAAAATAACATAATCGTCCCTGCCCATTTTAAAATTATTATTTATATACCTTTAATTTTAACAAATTATAGTAAGCCCATAAAAATTTTTATGTTTATGGTTTGACCCTAAACTTTTGAAATTCGCACTTTGGTCCTTACCTTTTTGAATTGTTCAATTTAGTTCTACAAAGTTTTTTTTTCAATTTTAGGATCTGTATTCGAGGATTGCAGTTTTGTGTAATAAATTCTTTAAAATCACTATTTGTCCTTTGAAATTTCTGATATTTATAATTTGATTTTTAAAATTTTGAAAATAGCACTTTGGTCCCTGTGAATTCTGAATATTTCATTTTAGTTCTCACTAAAAATTTCTCTTTGGTCCTTGGCATTCCAAAATTGTTCAATATAGTTCTGAAAAAGATTTTCTAAATTTTCATATCTGTATGCGAGGATTGCAGTTTTGTCGCATAAATTTTTTAAATTACGGTTTAGCCCCTGTAACTTTTATACTTTTTCCTTCCCCCTAACATTTTAAAAATAACATAATCGTCCCTGCCCATTTTAAAATTTTTATTTATATACCTTCAATTTTAACAAATTATAGTAAGCCCATAAAAATTTTTATGTTTATGGTTTGCCCCTAATATTTTGAAATTTGCACTTTGGTCCTAATCTTTTTGAATTGTCCAATTTAGTTCTACAAAGTTTTTTTTTCAATTTTAGAATCTGTATTCGAGGATTGCAGTTTTGTTCAATAAATTTTTTAAAATCACTTTTTGTCCCTAGAAATTTTTGATATTTATATTTTGATTTTTAAAAATTTTAAAAATAGCACTTTGGTCCCCATCAATTCTGAATCTTTTAATTTAGTTCTCACTAAAAATTTCTCTTTGGTCCCTGGCATTTCAAAATTGTTCAATTTAGTTTTCACAAGGTTTTCTCAATTTCCATATCTGTATGCGAGGATTGCAGTTTTGTCCCACAAATTTTTTAAATTATGTTTTAGCCCCTGAAACTTTTAAACTTTTTCTTTCCCTTTAACATTTTAAAAATAACATAATTGTTCCTGCCCATTCTAAAATTTTTAATTTATATACCTTCAATTTTAACAAATTATAGTAATCCCATAAATTTTTTTATATTTATGGTTTGACCCTAATGTTTTGAAATTTACATTTTGGTCCTAACCTTTTTGAATTGTTCAATTTAGTTCTACAAAGTTTTTTTTTAAATTCTAGAATCTGTATTCGAGGATTGCCGTTTTTTGTAATAAATTCTTTAAAATCACTGTTTGTCCCTTGAAATTTTTGATATTTATAATTTGATTTTTAATATTTTTAAAATAGCACTTTGGTCCCCGTGAATTCTGAATATTTCATTTTAGTTCTCACTAAAAATTTTTCTTTGGTCCTTGGCATTCCAAAATTGTTCAATATAGTTCTGAAAAGATTTTCTAAATTTTCATATCTGTATGCGAGGATTGCAGTTTTGTCCGAAATTTTTTTTAAATTATGTTTTAGCCCCTGAAACTTTTATACTTTTTCCTTCCCTCTAACATTTTAAAAATAACATAATCGTCCCTGCCCATTTTAAAATTATTATTTATATACCTTCAATTTTAACAAATTATAGTAAGCCCATAAAATTTTTTATATTTATGGTTTGACCCTAAACTTTTGAAATTTGCACTTTGGTCCTTACCTTTTTGAATTGTTCAATTTAGTTCTACAAAGTTTTTTTTTTCAATTTTAGGATCTGTATTCGAGGATTGCAGTTTTTTGTAATAAATTCTTTAAAATCACTATTTGTCCCTTGAAATTTCTGATATTTATAATTTGATTTTTAAAATTTTGAAAATAGCACTTTTGTCCCTGTGAATTCTGAATATTTCATTTTAGTTCTCACTAAAAATTTCTCTTTGGTCCTTGGCATTCCGAAATTGTTCAATATAGTTCTGAAAAGATTTTCTAAATTTTCATATCTGTATGCGAGGATTGCAGTTTTGTCCCACAAATTTTTTAAATTACGGTTTAGCCCCTGTAACTTCTATACTTTTTCCTTCCCCCTAACATTTTAAAAATATCATAATCGTCCCTGCCCATTTTAAAATTTTTATTTATATACCTTCAATTTTAACAAATTATAGTAAGCCCATAAAAATTTTTATGTTTATGGTTTGCCCCTAATATTTTGAAATTTGCACTTTGGTCCTAATCTTTTTGAATTGTCCAATTTAGTTCTACAAAGTTTTTTTTTCAATTTTAGAATCTGTATTCGAGGATTGCAGTTTTGTTCAATAAATTTTTTAAAATCACTTTTTGTCCCTAGAAATTTTTGATATTTATATTTTGATTTTTTAAAATTTTAAAAATAGCACTTTGGTCCCCATCAATTCTGAATCTTTTAATTTAGTTCTCACTAAAAATTTCTCTTTGGTCCCTCGCATTTCAAAATTGTTCAATTTAGTTTTGACAAGGTTTTCTCAATTTCCATATCTGTATGCGAGGATTGCAGTTTTGTCCCACAAATTTTTTAAATTATGTTTAAGCCCCTGAAACTTTTATACTTTTTCCTTCCCTTTAACATTTTAAAAATAACATAACTGTTCCTGCCCATTCTAAAATTTTTAATTTATATACCTTCAATTTTAACAAATTATAGTAAGCCCATAAATATTTTTATATTTATGGTTTGACCCTAATGTTTTGAAATTTACATTTTGGTCCTAACCTTTTTGAGTTGTTCAATTTAGTTCAACAAAGTTTTTTTTTAAATTCTAGAATCTGTATTCGAGGGTTGCTGTTTTGTGTAATATATTCTTTAAAATCACTGTTTGTCCCTTGAAATTTTTGATATTTATAATTTGATTTTTAATATTTTTAAAATAGCACTTTGATCCCCGTGAATTCTTAATATTTCATTTTAGTTCTCACTAAAAATTTCTCTTTGGTCCTTGGCATTCCAAAATTGTTCAATATAGTTCTGAAAAGATTTTCTAAATTTTCATATCTGTATGCGAGGATTGCAGTTTTGTCCCACAAATTTTTTAAATTACAGTTTAGCCCCTGAAACTTTTATACTTTTTCCTTCCCCCTAAAATTTTAAAAATAACATAATCGTCCCTGCCCATTTTAAAATTTTTATTTATATACCTTCAATTTTAACAAATTATAGTAAGCCCATAAAAATTTTTATGTTTATGGTTTGCCCCTAATGTTTTGAAATTTGCACTTTGGTCCTAATCTTTTTGAATTGTCCAATTTAGTTCTACAAAGTTTTTTTTTAAATTCTATAATCTGTTTTCGAGGATTGCAGTTTTGTGTAATAAATTCTTTAAAATCACTGTTTGTCCGTTGAAATTTCTGATATTTATAATTTGATTTTTAATATTTTTAAAATAGCACATTGGTCCCCGTGAATTCTGAATATTTCATTTTAGTTCTCACTAAAAATTTCTCTTTGGTCCTTGGCATTCCAAAATTGTTCAATATATTTCTGAAAAGATTTTCTAAATTTTCATATCTGTATGCGAGGATTGCAGTTTTGTTCGAAAATTTTTTTAAATTATGTTTTAGCCCTTGAAACTTTTATATTTTTCCTTCCCTCTAATATTTTAAAAATAACATAATCGTCCCTGCCCATTTTAAAATTATTATTTATATACCTTCAATTTTAACAAATTATAGTAAGCCCATAAAATTTTTTATATTTATGGTTTGACCCTAAACTTTTGAAATTTGCACTTTGGTCCTTACCTTTTTGAATTGTTCAATTTAGTTCTACAAAGTTTTTTTTTTCAATTTTAGGATCTGTATTCGAGGATTGCAGTTTTGTGTAATAAATTCTTTAAAATCACTATTTGTCCCTTGAAATTTCTGATATTTATAATTTGATTTTTAAAATTTTGAAAATAGCACTTTTGTCCCTGTGAATTCTGAATATTTCATTTTAGTTCTCACTAAAAATTTCTCTTTGGTCCTTGGCATTCCAAAATTGTTCAATATAGTTCTGAAAAGATTTTCTAAATTTTCATATCTGTATGCGAGGATTGCAGTTTTGTCCCACAAATTTTTTAAATTACGGTTTAGCCCCTGTAACTTCTATACTTTTTCCTTCCCTTTAACATTTTAAAAATAACATAATTGTTCCTGCCCATTCTAAAATTTTTAATTTATATACCTTCAATTTTAACAAATTATAGTAAGCCCATAAATTTTTTTATATTTATTGTTTGACCCTAATGTTTTGAAATTTACAATTTGGTCCTAACCTTTTTGAGTTGTTCAATTTAGTTCTACAAAGTTTTTTTTTAAATTCTAGAATCTGTATTCGAGGATTGCTGTTTTGTGTAATAAATTCTTTAAAATTACTGTTTGTCCCTTGAAATTTTTGATATTTATAATTTGATTTTTAATATTTTTAAAATAGCACTTTGATCCCCGTGAATTCTGAATATTTCATTTTAGTTCTCACTAAAAATTTCTCTTTGGTCCTTGGCATTCCAAAATTGTTCAATATAGTTCTGAAAATTTTTTCTAAATTTTCATATCTGTATGCGAGGATTGCAGTTTTGTCCCACAAATTTTTTAAATTACGGTTTAACCCCTGAAACTTTTATACTTTTTCCTTCCCCCTAACATTTTAAAAATAACATAATCGTCCCTGCCCATTTCAAAATTTTTATTTATATACCTTCAATTTTAACAAATTATAGTAAGCCCATAAAAATTTTTATGTTTATGGTTTGCCCCTAATGTTTTGAAATTTGCACTTTGGTCCTAATCTTTTTGAATTGTCCAATTTAGTTCTACAAAGTTTTTTTTTAAATTCTATAATCTGTATTCGAGGATTGCAGTTTTGTGTAATAAATTCTTTAAAATCACTGTTTGTCCCTTGAAATTTCTGATATTTATAATTTGATTTTTAATATTTTTAAAATAGCACATTGGTCCCCGTGAATTCTGAATATTTCATTTTAGTTCTCACTAAAAATTTCTCTTTGGTCCTTGGCATTCCAAAATTGTTCAATATAGTTCTGAAAAGATTTTCTAAATTTTCATATCTGTATGCGAGGATTGCAGTTTTGTCCGAAAATTTTTTTAAATTATGTTTTAGCCCCTGAAACTTTTATACTTTTCCTTCCCTCTAATATTTTAAAAATAACATAATCGTCCCTGCCCATTTTAAAATTATTATTTATATACCTTCAATTTTAACAAATTATAGTAAGCCCATAAAATTTTTTATATTTATGGTTTGACCCTAAACTTTTAAAATTTGCACTTTGGTCCATACCTTTTTGAATTGTTCAATTTAGTTCTACAAAGTTTTTTTTTTCAATTTTAGGATCTGTATTCGAGGATTGCAGTGTTGTGTAATAAATTCTTTAAAATCACTATTTGTCCCTTGAAATTTCTGATTTTTATAATTTGATTTTTAAAATTTTGAAAATAGCACTTTTGTCCCTGTGAATTCTGAATATTTCATTTTAGTTCTCACTAAAAATTTCTCTTTGGTCCTTGGCATTCCAAAATTGTTCAATATAGTTCTGAAAAGATTTTCTCAACTTCCATATCTGTATGCGAGGATTGCAGTTTTGTCCCACAAATTTTTTAAATTATGTTTTAGCCCCTGAAACTTTTATACTTTTTCCTTCCCTTTAACATTTTAAAAATAACATAATTGTTCCTGCCCATTCTAAAATTTTTAATTTATATACCTTCAATTTTAACAAATTATAATAAGCCCATAAATTTTTTTATATTTATTGTTTGACCCTAATGTTTTGAAATTTACATTTTGGTCCTAACCTTTTTGAGTTGTTTAATTTAGTTCTACAAAAATTTATTTTAAATTCTAGAATCTGTATTCGAGGATTGCTGTTTTGTGTAATAAATTCTTTAAAATCACTGTTTGTCCCTTGAAATTTTTGATATTTATAATTTGATTTTTAATATTTTTAAAATAGCACTTTGATCCCCGTGAATTCTGAATATTTCATTTTAGTTCTCACTAAAAATTTCTCTTTGGTCCTTGGCATTCCAAAATTGTTCAATATAGTTCTGAAAAGATTTTCTAAATTTTCATATCTGTATGCGAGGATTGCAGTTTTGTCCCACAAATTTTTTAAATTACGGTTTAGCCCCTGAAACTTTTATACTTTTTCCTTCCCCTAACATTTTAAAAATAACATAATCGTCCCTGCCCATTTTAAAATTTTTATTTATATACCTTCAATTTTAACAAATTATAGTAAGCCCATAAAAATTTTTATGTTTATAGTTTGCCCCTAATGTTTTGAAATTTGCACTTTGGTCCTAATCTATTTGAATTGTCCAATTTAGTTCTACAAAGTTTTTTTTTAAATTCTATAATCTGTATTCGAGGATTGCAGTTTGTGTAATAAATTCTTTAAAATCACTGTTTGTCCCTTGAAATTTCTGATATTTATAATTTGATTTTTAATATTTTTAAAATAGCACATTGGTCCCCGTGAATTCTGAATATTTCATTTTAGTTCTCATTAAAAATTTCTCTTTGGTCCTTGGCATTCCAAAATTGTTCAATATAGTTCTGAAAAGATTTTCTAAATTTTCATATCTGTATGCGAGGATTGCAGTTTTGTCCGAAAATTTTTTTAAATTATGTTTTAGCCCCTGAAACTTTTATACTTTTCCTTCCCTCTAATATTTTAAAAAGAACATAATCGTCCCTGTCCATTTTAAAATTATTATTTATATACCTTCAATTTTAAAAATTATAGTAAGCCAATAAAATTTTTTATATTTATGGTTTGACCCTAAACTTTTGAAATTTGCACTTTGGTCCTTACCTTTTTGAATTGTTCAATTTAGTTCTACAAAGTTTTTTTTTTCAATTTTAGGATCTGTATTCGAGGATTGCAGTGTTGTGTAATAAATTCTTTAAAATCACTATTTGTCCCTTGAAATTTATGATTTTTATAATTTGATTTTTAAAATTTTGAAAATAGCACTTTTGTCCCTGTGAATTCTGAATATTTCATTTTAGTTCTCACTAAAAATTTCTCTTTGGTCCTTGGCATTCCAAAATTGTTCAATATAGTTCTGAAAAGATTTTCTAAATTTTCATATCTGTATGCGAGGATTGCAGTTTTGTCCCACAAATTTTTTAAATTACGGTTTAGCCCCTGTAACTTCTATACTTTTTCCTTCCCCCTAACATTTTAAAAATAACATAATCGTCCCTGCCCATTTTAAAATTTTTATTTATATACCTTCAATTTTAACAAATTATAGTAAGCCCATAAAAATTTTTATGTTTATGGTTTGCCCCTAATATTTTGAAATTTGCACATTGGTCCTAATCTTTTTGAATTGTCCAATTTAGTTCTACAAAGTTTTTTTTTCAATTTTAGAATCTGTATTCGAGGATTGCAGTTTTGTTCAATAAATTTTTTAAAATCACTTTTTGTCCCTAGAAATTTTCGATATTTATATTTTGATTTTTTAAAATTTTAAAAATTGCACTTTGGTCCCCGTCAATTCTGAATCTTTTAATTTAGTTCTCACTAAAAATTTCTCTTTGGTCCCTGGCATTTCAAAATTGTTCAATTTAGTTTTGACAAGGTTTTCTCAATTTCCATATCTGTATGCGAGGATTGCAGTTTTGTCCCACAAATTTTTTAAATTATGTTTTAGCCCCTGAAACTTTTATACTTTTTCCTTCCCTTTAACATTTTAAAAATAACATAATTGTTCCTGCCCATTCTAAAATTTTTAATTTATATACCTTCAATTTTAACAAATTATAATAAGCCCATAAATTTTTTTATATTTATTGTTTGACCCTAATGTTTTGAAATTTAAATTTTGGTCCTAACCTTTTTGAGTTGTTTAATTTAGTTCTACAAAAATTTATTTTAAATTCTAGAATCTGTATTCGAGGATTGCTGTTTTGTGTAATAAATTCTTTAAAATCACTGTTTGTCCCTTGAAATTTTTGATATTTATAATTTGATTTTTAATATTTTTAAAATAGCACTTTGATCCCCGTGAATTCTGAATATTTCATTTTAGTTCTCACTAAAAATTTCTCTTTGGTCCTTGGCATTCCAAAATTGTTCAATATAGTTCTGAAAAGATTTTCTAAATTTTCATATCTGTATGCGAGGATTGCAGTTTTGTCCCACAAATTTTTTAAATTACGGTTTAGCCCCTGAAACTTTTATACTTTTTCCTTCCCCTAACATTTTAAAAATAACATAATCGTCCCTGCCCATTTTAAAATTTTTATTTATATACCTTCAATTTTAACAAATTATAGTAAGCCCATAAAAATTTTTATGTTTATGGTTTGCCCCTAATGTTTTGAAATTTGCACTTTGGTCCTAATCTTTTTGAATTGTCCAATTTAGTTCTACAAAGTTTTTTTTTAAATTCTATAATCTGTATTCGAGGATTGCAGTTTGTGTAATAAATTCTTTAAAATCACTGTTTGTCCCTTGAAATTTCTGATATTTATAATTTGATTTTTAATATTTTTAAAATAGCACATTGGTCCCCGTGAATTCTGAATATTTCATTTTAGTTCTCACTAAAAATTTCTCTTTGGTCCTTGGCATTCCAAAATTGTTCAATATAGTTCTGAAAAGATTTTCTAAATTTTCATATCTGTATGCGAGGATTGCAGTTTTGTCCGAAAATTTTTTTAAATTATGTTTTAGCCCCTGAAACTTTTATACTTTTCCTTCCCTCTAATATTTTAAAAAGAACATAATCGTCCCTGCCCATTTTAAAATTATTATTTATATACCTTCAATTTTAAAAATTATAGTAAGCCCATAAAATTTTTTATATTTATGGTTTGACCCTAAACTTTTGAAATTTGCACTTTGGTCCTTACCTTTTTGAATTGTTCAATTTAGTTCTACAAAGTTTTTTTTTTCAATTTTAGGATCTGTATTCGAGGATTGCAGTGTTGTGTAATAAATTCTTTAAAATCACTATTTGTCCCTTGAAATTTCTGATTTTTATAATTTGATTTTTAAAATTTTGAAAATAGCACTTTTGTCCCTGTGAATTCTGAATATTTCATTTTAGTTATCACTAAAAATTTCTCTTTGGTCCTTGGCATTCCAAAATTGTTCAATATAGTTCTGAAAAGATTTTCTAAATTTTCATATCTGTATGCGAGGATTGCAGTTTTGTCCCACAAATTTTTTAAATTACGGTTTAGCCCCTGTAACTTCTATACTTTTTCCTTCCCCCTAACATTTTAAAAATAACATAATCGTCCCTGCCCATTTTAAAATTTTTATTTATATACCTTCAATTTTAACAAATTATAGTAAGCCCATAAAAATTTTTATGTTTATGGTTTGCCACTAATATTTTGAAATTTGCACTTTGGTCCTAATCTTTTTGAATTGTCCAATTTAGTTCTACAAAGTTTTTTTTTCAATTTTAGAATCTGTATTCGAGGATTGCAGTTTTGTTCAATAAATTTTTTAAAATCACTTTTTGTCCCTAGAAATTTTTGATATTTATATTTTGATTTTTTAAAATTTTAAAAATAGCACTTTGGTCCCCGTCAATTCTGAATCTTTTAATTTAGTTCTCACTAAAAATTTCTCTTTGGTCCCTGGCATTTCAAAATTGTTCAATTTAGTTTTGACAAGGTTTTCTCAATTTCCATATCTGTATGCGAGGATTGCAGTTTTGTCCCACAAATTTTTTAAATTATGTTTTAGCCCCTGAAACTTTTATACTTTTTCCTTCCCTTTAACATTTTAAAAATAACATAATTGTTCCTGCCCATTCTAAAATTTTTAATTTATATACCTTCAATTTTAACAAATTATAATAAGCCCATAAATTTTTTTATATTTATTGTTTGACCCTAATGTTTTGAAATTTACATTTTGGTCCTAACCTTTTTGAGTTGTTTAATTTAGTTCTCCAAAAATTTTTTTTAAATTCTAGAATCTGTATTCGAAGATTGCTGTTTTGTGTAATAAATTCTTTAAAATCACTGTTTGTCCCTTGAAATTTTTGTTATTTATAATTTGATTTTTAATATTTTTAAAATAGCACTTTGATCCCCGTGAATTCTGAATATTTCATTTTAGTTCTCACTAAAAATTTTTCTTTGGTCCTTGGCATTCCAAAATTGTTCAATATAGTTCTGAAAAGATTTTCTAAATTTTCATATCTGTATGCGAGGATTGCAGTTTTGTCCCACAAATTTTTTAAATTACGGTTTAGCCCCTGAAACTTTTATACTTTTTCCTTCCCCTAACATTTTAAAAATAACATAATCGTCCCTGCCCATTTTAAAATTTTTATTTATATACCTTCAATTTTAACAAATTATAGTAAGCCCATAAAAATTTTTATGTTTATGGTTTGCCCCTAATGTTTTGAAATTTGCACTTTGGTCCTAATCTTTTTGAATTGTCCAATTTAGTTCTACAAAGTTTTTTTTTAAATTCTATAATCTGTATTCGAGGATTGCAGTTTGTGTAATAATTCTTTAAAATCACTGTTTGTCCCTTGAAATTTCTGATATTTATAATTTGATTTTTAATATTTTTAAAATAGCACATTGGTCCCCGTGAATTCTGAATATTTCATTTTAGTTCTCACTAAAAATTTCTCTTTGGTCCTTGGCATTCCAAAATTGTTCAATATAGTTCTGAAAAGATTTTCTAAATTTTCATATCTGTATGCGAGGATTGCAGTTTTGTCCGAAAATTTTTTTAAATTATGTTTTAGCCCCTGAAACTTTTATACTTTTCCTTCCCTCTAATATTTTAAAAAGAACATAATCGTCCCTGCCCATTTTAAAATTATTATTTTTATACCTTCAATTTTAAAAATTATAGTAAGCCCATAAAATTTTTTATATTTATGGTTTGACCCTAAACTTTTGAAATTTGCACTTTGGTCCTTACCTTTTTGAATTGTTCAATTTAGTTCTACAAAGTTTTTTTTTTCAATTTTAGGATCTGTATTCGAGGATTGCAGTGTTGTGTAATAAATTCTTTAAAATCACTATTTGTCCCTTGAAATTTCTGATTTTTATAATTTGATTTTTAAAATTTTGAAAATAGCACTTTTGTCCCTGTGAATTCTGAATATTTCATTTTAGTTATCACTAAAAATTTCTCTTTGGTCCTTGGCATTCCAAAATTGTTCAATATAGTTCTGAAAAGATTTTCTAAATTTTCATATCTGTATGCGAGGATTGCAGTTTTGTCCCACAAATTTTTTAAATTACGGTTTAGCCCCTGTAACTTCTATACTTTTTCCTTCCCCCTAACATTTTAAAAATAACATAATCGTCCCTGCCCATTTTAAAATTTTTATTTATATACCTTCAATTTTAACAAATTATAGTAAGCCCATAAAAATTTTTATGTTTATGGTTTGCCACTAATATTTTGAAATTTGCACTTTGGTCCTAATCTTTTTGAATTGTCCAATTTAGTTCTACAAAGTTTTTTTTTCAATTTTAGAATCTGTATTCGAGGATTGCAGTTTTGTTCAATAAATTTTTTAAAATCACTTTTTGTCCCTAGAAATTTTTGATATTTATATTTTGATTTTTTAAAATTTTAAAAATAGCACTTTGGTCCCCGTCAATTCTGAATCTTTTAATTTAGTTCTCACTAAAAATTTCTCTTTGGTCCCTGGCATTTCAAAATTGTTCAATTTAGTTTTGACAAGGTTTTCTCAATTTCCATATCTGTATGCGAGGATTGCAGTTTTGTCCCACAAATTTTTTAAATTATGTTTTAGCCCCTGAAACTTTTATACTTTTTCCTTCCCTTTAACATTTTAAAAATAACATAATTGTTCCTGCCCATTCTAAAATTTTTAATTTATATACCTTCAATTTTAACAAATTATAATAAGCCCATAAATTTTTTTATATTTATTGTTTGACCCTAATGTTTTGAAATTTACATTTTGGTCCTAACTTTTTTGAGTTGTTTAATTTAGTTCTACAAAATTTTTTTTTAAATTCTAGAATCTGTATTCGAGGATTGCTGTTTTGTGTAATAAATTCTTTAAAATCACTGTTTGTCCCTTGAAATTTTTGTTATTTATAATTTGATTTTTAATATTTTTAAAATAGCACTTTGATCCCCGTGAATTCTGAATATTTCATTTTAGTTCTCACTAAAAATTTCTCTTTGGTCCTTGGCATTCCAAAATTGTTCAATATAGTTCTGAAAAGATTTTCTAAATTTTCATATCTGTATGCGAGGATTGCAGTTTTGTCCCACAAATTTTTTAAATTACGGTTTAGCCCATGAAACTTTTATACTTTTTCCTTCCCCTAACATTTTAAAAATAACATAATCGTCCCTGCCCATTTTAAAATTTTTATTTATATACCTTCAATTTTAACAAATTATAGTAAGCCCATAAAAATTTTTATGTTTATGGTTTGCCCCTAATGTTTTGAAATTTGAACTTTGGTCCTAATCTTTTTGAATTGTCCAATTTAGTTCTACAAAGTTTTTTTTTAAATTCTATAATCTGTATTCGAGGATTGCAGTTTGTGTAATAAATTCTTTAAAATCACTGTTTGTCCCTTGAAATTTCTGATATTTATAATTTGATTTTTAATATTTTTAAAATAGCACATTGGTCCCCGTGAATTCTGAATATTTCATTTTAGTTCTCACTAAAAATTTCTCTTTGGTCCTTGGCATTCCAAAATTGTTCAATATAGTTCTGAAAAGATTTTCTAAATTTTCATATCTGTATGCGAGGATTGCAGTTTTGTCCGAAAATTTTTTTAAATTATGTTTTAGCCCCTGAAACTTTTATACTTTTCCTTCCCTCTAATATTTTAAAAAGAACATAATCGTCCCTGCCCATTTTAAAATTATTATTTATATACCTTCAATTTTAAAAATTATAGTAAGCCCATAAAATTTTTTATATTTATGGTTTGACCCTAAACTTTTGAAATTTGCACTTTGGTCCTTACCTTTTTGAATTGTTCAATTTAGTTCTACAAAGTTTTTTTTTTCAATTTTAGGATCTGTATTCGAGGATTGCAGTGTTGTGTAATAAATTCTTTAAAATCACTATTTGTCCCTTGAAATTTCTGATTTTTATAATTTGATTTTTAAAATTTTGAAAATAGCACTTTTGTCCCTGTGAATTCTGAATATTTCATTTTAGTTATCACTAAAAATTTCTCTTTGGTCCTTGGCATTCCAAAATTGTTCAATATAGTTCTGAAAAGATTTTCTAAATTTTCATATCTGTATGCGAGGATTGCAGTTTTGTCCCACAAATTTTTTAAATTACGGTTTAGCCCCTGTAACTTCTATACTTTTTCCTTCCCCCTAACATTTTAAAAATAACATAATCGTCCCTGCCCATTTTAAAATTTTTATTTATATACCTTCAATTTTAACAAATTATAGTAAGCCCATAAAAATTTTTATGTTTATGGTTTGCCACTAATATTTTGAAATTTGCACTTTGGTCCTAATCTTTTTGAATTGTCCAATTTAGTTCTACAAAGTTTTTTTTTCAATTTTAGAATCTGTATTCGAGGATTGCAGTTTTGTTCAATAAATTTTTTAAAATCACTTTTTGTCCCTAGAAATTTTTGATATTTATATTTTGATTTTTTAAAATTTTAAAAATAGGACTTTGGTCCCCGTCAATTCTGAATCTTTTAATTTAGTTCTCACTAAAAATTTCTCTTTGGTCCCTGGCATTTCAAAATTGTTCAATTTAGTTTTGACAAGGTTTTCTCAATTTCCATATCTGTATGCGAGGATTGCAGTTTTGTCCCACAAATTTTTTAAATTATGTTTTAGCCCCTGAAACTTTTATACTTTTTCCTTCCCTTTAACATTTTAAAAATAACATAATTGTTCCTGCCCATTCTAAAATTTTTAATTTATATACCTTCAATTTTAACAAATTATAATAAGCCCATAAATTTTTTTATATTTATTGTTTGACCCTAATGTTTTGAAATTTACATTTTGGTCCTAACCTTTTTGAGTTGTTTAATTTAGTTCTACAAAATTTTTTTTTAAATTCTAGAATCTGTATTCGAGGATTGCTGTTTTGTGTAATAAATTATTTAAAATCACTGTTTGTCCCTTGAAATTTTTGTTATTTATAATTTGATTTTTAATATTTTTAAAATAGCACTTTGATCCCCGTGAATTCTGAATATTTCATTTTAGTTCTCACTAAAAATTTCTCTTTGGTCCTTGGCATTCCAAAATTGTTCAATATAGTTCTGAAAAGATTTTCTAAATTTTCATATCTGTATGCGAGGATTGCAGTTTTGTCCCACAAATTTTTTAAATTACGGTTTAGCCCATGAAACTTTTATACTTTTTCCTTCCCCTAACATTTTAAAAATAACATAATCGTCCCTGCCCATTTTAAAATTTTTATTTATATACCTTCAATTTTAACAAATTATAGTAAGCCCATAAAAATTTTTATGTTTATGGTTTGCCCCTAATGTTTTGAAATTTGCACTTTGGTCCTAATCTTTTTGAATTGTCCAATTTAGTTCTACAAAGTTTTTTTTTAAATTCTATAATCTGTATTCGAGGATTGCAGTTTGTGTAATAAATTCTTTAAAATCACTGTTTGTCCCTTGAAATTTCTGATATTTATAATTTGATTTTTAATATTTTTAAAATAACACATTGGTCCCCGTGAATTCTGAATATTTCATTTTAGTTCTCACTAAAAATTTCTCTTTGGTCCTTGGCATTCAAAAATTGTTCAATATAGTTCTGAAAAGATTTTCTAAATTTTCATATCTGTATGCGAGGATTGCAGTTTTGTCCGAAAATTTTTTTAAATTATGTTTTAGCCTCTGAAACTTTTATACTTTTCCTTCCCTCTAATATTTTAAAAAGAACATAATCGTCCCTGCCCATTTTAAAATTATTATTTATATACCTTCAATTTTAAAAATTATAGTAAGCCCATAAAATTTTTTATATTTATGGTTTGACCCTAAACTTTTGAAATTTGCACTTTGGTCCTTACCTTTTTGAATTGTTCAATTTAGTCCTACAAAGTTTTTTTTTTCAATTTTAGGATCTGTATTCGAGGATTGCAGTGTTGTGTAATAAATTCTTTAAAATCACTATTTGTCCCTTGAAATTTCTGATTTTTATAATTTGATTTTTAAAATTTTGAAAATAGCACTTTTGTCCCTGTGAATTCTGAATATTTCATTTTAGTTCTCACTAAAAATTTCTCTTTGGTCCTTGGCATTTCAAAATTGTTCAATATAGTTCTGAAAAGATTTTCTAAATTTTCATATCTGTATGCGAGGATTGCAGTTTTGTCCCACAAAGTTTTTAAATTACGGTTTAGCCCCTGTAACTTCTATACTTTTTCCTTCCCCCTAACATTTTAAAAATAACATAATCGTCCCTGCCCATTTTAAAATTTTTATTTATATACCTTCAATTTTAACAAATTATAGTAAGCCCATAAAAATTTTTATGTTTATGGTTTGCCCCTAATATTTTGAAATTTGCACTTTGGTCCTAATCTTTTTGAATTGTCCAATTTAGTTCTACAAAGTTTTTTTTTCAATTTTAGAATCTGTATTCGAGGATTGCAGTTTTGTTCAATAAATTTTTTAAAATCACTTTTTGTCCCTAGAAATTTTTGATATTTATATTTTGATTTTTTAAAATTTTAAAAATAGCACTTTGGTCCCCGTCAATTCTGAATCTTTTAATTTAGTTCTCACTAAAAATTTCTCTTTGGTCCCTGGCATTTCAAAATTGTTCAATTTAGTTTTGACAAGGTTTTCTCAATTTCCATATCTGTATGCGAGGATTGCAGTTTTGTCCCACAAATTTTTTAAATTATGTTTTAGCCCCTGAAACTTTTATACTTTTTCCTTCCCTTTAACATTTTAAAAATAACATAATTGTTCCTGCCCATTCTAAAATTTTTAATTTATATACCTTCAATTTTAACAAATTATAATAAGCCCATAAATTTTTTTATATTTATTGTTTGACCCTAATGTTTTGAAATTTACATTTTGGTCCTAACCTTTTTGAGTTGTTGAATTTAGTTCTACAAAATTTTTTTTTAAATTCTAGAATCTGTATTCGAGGATTGCTGTTTTGTGTAATAAATTATTTAAAATCACTGTTTGTCCCTTGAAATTTTTGTTATTTATAATTTGATTTTTAATATTTTTAAAATAGCACTTTGATCCCCGTGAATTCTGAATATTTCATTTTCGTTCTCACTAAAAATTTCTCTTTGGTCCTTGGCATTCCAAAATTGTTCAATATAGTTCTGAAAAGATTTTCTAAATTTTCATATCTGTATGCGAGGATTGCAGTTTTGTCCCACAAATTTTTTAAATTACGGTTTAGCCCATGAAACTTTTATACTTTTTCCTTCCCCTAACATTTTAAAAATAACATAATCGTCCCTGCCCATTTTAAAATTTTTATTTATATACCTTCAATTTTAACAAATTATAGTAAGCCCATAAAAATTTTTATGTTTATAGTTTGCCCCTAATGTTTTGAAATTTGCACTTTGGTCCTAATCTTTTTGAATTGTCCAATTTAGTTCTACAAAGTTTTTTTTTAAATTCTATAATCTGTATTCGAGGATTGCAGTTTGTGTAATAAATTCTTTAAAATCACTGTTTGTCCCTTGAAATTTCTGATATTTATAATTTGATTTTTAATATTTTTAAAATAGCACATTGGTCCCCGTGAATTCTGAATATTTCATTTTAGTTCTCACTAAAAATTTCTCTTTGGTCCTTGGCATTCCAAAATTGTTCAATATAGTTCTGAAAAGATTTTCTAAATTTTCATATCTGTATGCGAGGATTGCAGTTTTGCCCGAAAATTTTTTTAAATTATGTTTTAGCCCCTGAAACTTTTATACTTTTCCTTCCCTCTAATATTTTAAAAAGAACATAATCGTCCCTGCCCATTTTAAAATTATTATTTATATACCTTCAATTTTAAAAATTATAGTAAGCCCATAAAATTTTTTATATTTATGGTTTGACCCTGAACTTTTGAAATTTGCACTTTGGTCCTTACCTTTTTGAATTGTTCAATTTAGTTCTACAAAGTTTTTTTTTTCAATTTTAGGATCTGTATTCGAGGATTGCAGTGTTGTGTAATAAATTCTTTAAAATCACTATTTGTCCCTTGAAATTTCTGATTTTTATAATTTGATTTTTAAAATTTTGAAAATAGCACTTTTGTCCCTGTGAATTCTGAATATTTCATTTTAGTTCTCACTAAAAATTTCTCTTTGGTCCTTGGCATTCCAAAATTGTTCAATATAGTTCTGAAAAGATTTTCTAAATTTTCATATCTGTATGCGAGGATTGCAGTTTTGTCCCACAAAGTTTTTAAATTACGGTTTAGCCCCTGTAACTTCTATACTTTTTCCTTCCCCCTAACATTTTAAAAATAACATAAACGTCCCTGCCCATTTTAAAATTTTTATTTATATACCTTCAATTTTAACAAATTATAGTAAGCCCATAAAAATTTTTATGTTTATGGTTTGCCACTAATATTTTGAAATTTGCACTTTGGTCCTAAACTTTTTGAATTGTCCAATTTAGTTCTACAAAGTTTTTTCTTCAATTTTAGAATTATTATTCGAGGATTGCAGTTTTGTTCAATAAATTTTTTAAAATCACTTTTTGTCCCTAGAAATTTTTGATATTTATATTTTGATTTTTTAAAATTTTAAAAATAGCACTTTGGTCCCCGTCAATTCTGAATCTCTTAATTTAGTTCTCACTAAAAATTTTTCTTTGGTCCCTGGCATTTCAAAATTGTTCAATTTAGTTTTGACAAGGTTTTCTCAATTTCCATATCTGTATGCGAGGATTGCAGTTTTGTCCCACAAATTTTTTAAATTATGTTTTAGCCCCTGAAACTTTTATACTTTTTCCTTCCCTTTAACATTTTAAAAATAACATAATTGTTGCTGCCCATTCTAAAATTTTTAATTTATATACCTTCAATTTTAACAAATTATAATAAGCCCATAAATTTTTTTATATTTATTGTTTGACCCTAATGTTTTGAAATTTACATTTTGGTCCTAACTTTTTTGAGTTGTTGAATTTAGTTCTACAAATTTTTTTTTTAAATTCTAGAATCTGTATTCGAGGATTGCTGTTTTGTGTAATAAATTCTTTAAAATCACTGTTTGTCCCTTGAAATTTTTGATATTTATAATTTGATTTTTAATATTTTTAAAATAGCACTTTGATCCCCGTGAATTCTGAATATTTCATTTTAGTTCTCACTAAAAATTTCTCTTTGGTCCTTGGCATTCCAAAATTGTTCAATATAGTTCTGAAAAGATTTTCTAAATTTTCATATCTGTATGCGAGGATTGCAGTTTTGTCCCACAAATTTTTTAAATTACGGTTAAGCCCCTGAAACTTTTATACTTTTTCCTTCCCCTAACATTTTAAAAATAACAAAATCGTCCCTGCCCATTTTAAAATTTTTATTTATATACCTTCAATTTTAACAAATTATAGTAAGCCCATAAAAATTTTTATGTTTATGGTTTGCCCCTAATGTTTTGAAATTTGCACTTTGGTCCTAATCTTTTTGAATTGTCCAATTTAGTTCTACAAAGTTTTTTTTTAAATTCTATAATCTGTATTCGAGGATTGCAGTTTGTGTAATAAATTCTTTAAAATCACTGTTTGTCCCTTGAAATTTCTGATATTTATAATTTGATTTTTAATATTTTTAAAATAGCACATTGGTACCCGTGAATTCTGAATATTTCATTTTAGTTCTCACTAAAAATTTCTCTTTGGTCCTTGGCATTCCAAAATTGTTCAATATAGTTCTGAAAAGATTTTCTAAATTTTCATATCTGTATGCGAGGATTGCAGTTTTGTCCGAAAATTTTTTTAAATTATGTTTTAGCCCCTGAAACTTTTATACTTTTCCTTCCCTCTAATATTTTAAAAATAACATAATCGTCCCTGCCCATTTTAAAATTTTTATTTATATACCTTCAATTTTAACAAATTATAGTAAGCCCATAAAATTTTTTATATTTATGGTTTGACCCTAAACTTTTGAAATTTGCACTTTGGTCCTTACCTTTTTGAATTGTTCAATTTAGTTCTACAAAGTTTTTTTTTTCAATTTTAGGATCTGTATTCGAGGATTGCAGTTTTGTGTAATAAATTCTTTAAAATCACTATTTGTCCCTTGAAATTTCTGATATTTATAATTTGATTTTTAAAACTTTGAAAAGAGCACTTTTGTCCCTGTGAATTCTGAATATTTCATTTTAGTTCTCACTAAAAATTTCTCTTTGGTCCTTGGCATTCCAAAATTGTTCAATATAGTTCTGAAAATATTTTCTAAATTTTTATATCTGTATGCGAGGATTGCAGTTTTGTCCCACAAATTTTTTAAATTACGGTTTAGCCCCTGTAACTTTTATACTTTTTCCTTCCCCCTAACATTTTAAAAATAACATAATCGTCCCTGCTCATTTTAAAATTTTTATTTATATACCTTCAATTTTAACAAATTATAGTAAGCCCATAAAAATTTTTATGTTTATGGTTTTCCCCTAATGCTTTGAAATTTTCACTTTGGTCCTAATCTTTTTGAATTGTCCAATTTAGTTCTACAAAGTTTTTTTTTCAATTTTAGAATCTGTATTCGAGGATTGCAGTTTTGTTCAATAAATTTTTTAAAATCACTTTTTGTCCCTAGAAATTTTTGATATTTATATTTTGATTTTTTAAAATTTTAAAAATAGCACTTTGGTCCCCGTCAATTCTGAATCTCTTAATTTAGTTCTCACTAAAAATTTCTCTTTGGTCCCTGGCATTTCAAAATTGTTCAATTTAGTTTTGACAAGGTTTTCTCAATTTCCATATTCATATGGGAGGATTGCAGTTTTGTCCCACAAATTTTTTAAGTTATATTTTAGCCCCTGAAACTTTTATACTTTTTCTTTCCCTTTAACATTTTAAAAATAACATAATTGTTCCTGCCCATTCTAAAATTTTTAATTTATATACCTTCAATTTTAACAAATTATAGTAAGCCCATAAATTTTTTTATATTTATGGTTTGACCCTAATGTTTTGAAATTTACATTTTGATCCTAACCTTTTTGAGTTGTTCAATTTAGTTCTACAAAATTTTTTTTTAAATTCTACAATCTGTATTCGAGGATTGCCGTTTTTTGTAATAAATTCTTTAAAATCACTGTTTGTCCCTTGAAATTATTGATATTTATAATTTGATTTTTAATATTTTTAAAATAGCACTTTGGTCCCCGTGAATTCTGAATATTTCATTTTAGTTCTCACTAAAATTTCTCTTTGGTCCTTGCCATTCCAAAATTGTTCAATATAGTTCTGAAAAGATTTTCTAAATTTTCATATCTGTATGCGAGGATTGCAGTTTTGTCCGAAATTTTTTTTAAATTATGTTTTAGCCCCTGAAACTTTTATACTTTTCCTTCCCTCTAATATTTTAAAAATAACATAATCGTCCCTGCCCATTTTAAAATTATTATTTATATACCTTCAATTTTAAAAATTATAGTAAGCCCATAAAATTTTTTATATTTATGGTTTGACCCTAAACTTTTGAAATTTGCACTTTGGTCCTTACCTTTTTGAATTGTTCAATTTAGTTCTACAAAGTTTTTTTTTTCAATTTTAGGATCTGTATTCGAGGATTGCAGTTTTGTGTAATAAATTCTTTAAAATCACTATTTGTCCCTTGAAATTTCTGATATTTATAATTTGATTTTTAAAACTTTGAAAAGAGCACTTTTGTCCCTGTGAATTCTGAATATTTCATTTTAGTTCTCACTAAAAATTTCTCTTTGGTCCTTGGCATTCCAAAATTGTTCAATATAGTTCTGAAAATATTTTCTAAATTTTTATATCTGTATGCGAGGATTGCAGTTTTGTCCCACAAATTTTTTAAATTACGGTTTAGCCCCTGTAACTTTTATACTTTTTCCTTCCCCCTAACATTTTAAAAATAACATAATCGTCCCTGCCCATTTTAAAATTTTTATTTATATACCTTCAATTTTAACAAATTATAGTAAGCCCATAAAAATTTTTATGTTTATGATTTGCCCCTAATGTTTTGAAATTTTCACTTTGGTCCTAATCTTTTTGAATTGTCCAATTTAGTTCTACAAATTTTTTTTTTCAATTTTAGAATCTGTATTCGAGGATTGCAGTTTTGTTCAATAAATTTTTTAAAATCACTTTTTGTCCCTAGAAATTTTTGATATTTATATTTTGATTTTTTAAAATTTTAAAAATAGCACTTTGGTCCCCGTCAATTCTGAATCTCTTAATTTAGTTCTCACTAAAAATTTCTCTTTGGTCCCTGGCATTTCAAAATTGTTCAATTTAGTTTTGACAAGGTTTTCTCAATTTCCATATCTGTATGGGAGGATTGCAGTTTTGTCCCACAAATTTTTTAAGTTATGTTTTAGCCCCTGAAACTTTTATACTTTTTCTTTCCCTTTAACATTTTAAAAATAACAAAATTGTTCCTGCCCATTCTAAAATTTTTAATTTATATACCTTCAATTTTAACAAATTATAGTAAGCCCATAAAATTTTTTATATTTATGGTTTGACCCTAAACTTTTGAAATTTGCACTTTGGTCCTTACCTTTTTGAATTGTTCAATTTAGTTCTACAAAGTTTTTTTTTAAATTCTAGAATCTGTATTCGAGGATTGCAGTTTTGTGTAATAAATTCTTTAAAATCACTGTTTGTCCCTTGAAATTATTGATATTTATAATTTGATTTTTAATATTTTTAAAATAGCACTTTGGTCCCCGTGAATTCTGAATATTTCATTTTAGTTCTCACTAAAAATTTCTCTTTGGTCCTTGGCATTCCAAAATTGTTCAATATAGGTCTGAAAAGATTTTCTAAATTTTCATATCTGTATGCGAGGATTGCAGTTTTGTCCGAAAATTTTTTAAATTATGTTTTAGCCCCTGAAACTTTTTTACTTTAGCCTTCCCTCTAACATTTTAAAAATAACATAATCGTCCCTGCCCATTTTAAAATTATTATTTATATACCTTCAATTTTAACAAATTATAGTAAGCCTATAAAATTTTTTATATTTATGGTTTGACCCTAAACTTTTTAAATTTGCACTTTGGTCCTTACCTTTTTGAATTGTTCAATTTAGTTTTACAAAGTTTTTTTTTCAATTTTAGGATCTGTATTCGAGGATTGCAGTTTTGTGTAATAAATTCTTTAAAATCACTATTTGTCCCTTGAAATTTCTGATATTTATAATTTGATTTTTAAAATTTTGAAAATAGCACTTTTGTCCCTGTGAATTCTGAATATTTCATTTTAGTTCTCACTAAAAATTTCTCTTTGGTCCTTGGCATTCCAAAATTGTTCAATATAGTTCTGAAAAGATTTTCTAAATTTTCATATCTGTATGCGAGGATTGCAGTTTTGTCCCACAAATTTTTTAAATTACGGTTTAGCCCCTGTAACTTCTATACTTTTTCCTTCCCCCTAACATTTTAAAAATAACATAATCGTCCCTGCCCATTTTAAAATTTTTATTTATATACCTTCAATTTTAACAAATTATAGTAAGCCCATAAAAATTTTTATGTTTATGGTTTGCCCCTAATATTTTGAAATTTGCACTTTGGTCCTAATCTTTTTGAGTTGTCCAATTTAGTTCTACAAAGTTTTTTTTTCAATTTTAGAATCTGTATTCGAGGATTGCAGTTTTGTTCAATAAATTTTTTAAAATCACTTTTTGTCCCTAGAAATTTTTGATATTTATATTTTGATTTTTTAAAATTTTAAAAATAGCACTTTGGTCCCCGTCAATTCTGAATCTTTTAATTTAGTTCTCACTAAAAATTTCTCTTTGGTCCTTGGCATTTCAAAATTGTTCAATTTAGTTTTGACAAGGTTTTCTCAATTTCCATATCTGTATGCGAGGATTGCAGTTTTGTACCACAAAATTTTTAAATTATGTTTTACTCCCTGAAACTTTTATACTTTTTCTTTCCCTTTAACATTTTAAAAATAACATAATTGTTCCTGCCCATTCTAAAATTTTTAATTTATATACCTTCAATTTTAACAAATTATAGTAAGCCCATAAATTTTTTTATATTTATGGTTTGACCCTAATGTTTTGAAATTTACATTTTGGTCCTAACCTTTTTGAGTTGTTCAATTTAGTTCTACAAAGTTTTTTTTTAAATTCTAGAATCTGTATTCGAGGATTGCAGTTTTGTGTAATAAATTCTTTAAAATCACTGTTTGTCCCTTGAAATTTTTGATATTTATAATTTGATTTTTAATATTTTTAAAATAGCACTTTGGTCCCCGTGAATTCTGAATATTTCATTTTAGTTCTCACTAAAAATTTATCTTTGGTCCTTGCCATTCCAAAATTGTTCAATATAGTTCTGAAAAGATTTTCTAAATTTTCATATCTGTATGCGAGGATTGCAGTTTTGTCCGAAAATTTTTTTAAATTATGTTTTAGCCCCTGAAACTTTTATACTTTTTCCTTCCCTCTAACATTTTAAAAATAACATAATCGTCCCTGCCCATTTTAAAATTATTATTTATATACCTTCAATTTTAACAAATTATAGTAAGCCCATAAAATTTTTTATATTTATGGTTTGACCCTAAACTTTTGAAATTTGCACTTTGGTCCTTACCTTTTTGAATTGTTCAATTTAGTTCTACAAAGTTTTTTTTTTCAATTTTAGGATCTGTTTTGTGTAATAAATTCTTTAAAATCACTATTTGTCCCTTGAAATTTCTGATATTTATAATTTGATTTTTAAAATCTTGAAAATAGCACTTTGGTCCCTGTGAATTCTGAATATTTCATTTTAGTTCTCACTAAAAATTTCTCTTTGGTCCTTGGCATTCCAAAATTGTTCAATATAGTTCTGAAAAGATATCTAAATTTTCATATATGTATGCGAGGATTGCAGTTTTGCCCCACAAATTTTTTAAATTACGGTTTAGCCCCTGTAACTTCTATACTTTTTCCTTCCCCCTAACATTTTAAAAATAACATAATCGTCCCTGCCCATTTTAAAATTTTTATTTATATACCTTCAATTTTAACAAATTATAGTAAGCCCATAAAAATTTTTATGTTTATGGTTTGCCCCTAATATTTTGAAATTTGCACTTTGGTCCTAATCTTTTTGAGTTGTCCAATTTAGTTCTACAAAGTTTTTTTTTAAATTCTAGAATCTGTATTCGAGGATTGCAGTTTTGTGTAATAAATTCTTTAAAATCACTGTTTGTCCCTTGAAATTTTTGATATTTATAATTTGATTTTTAATATTTTTAAAATAGCACTTTGGTCCCCGTGAATTCTGAATATTTCATTTTAGTTCTCACTAAAAATTTATCTTTGGTCCTTGCCATTCCAAAATTGTTCAATATAGTTCTGAAAAGATTTTCTAAATTTTCATATCTGTATGCGAGGATTGCAGTTTTGTCCGAAAATTTTTTTAAATTATGTTTTAGCCCCTGAAACTTTTATACTTTTTCCTTCCCTCTAACATTTTAAAAATAACATAATCGTCCCTGCCCATTTTAAAATTATTATTTATATACCTTCAATTTTAACAAATTATAGTAAGCCCATAAAATTTTTTATATTTATGGTTTGACCCTAAACTTTTGAAATTTGCACTTTGGTCCTTACCTTTTTGAATTGTTCAATTTAGTTCTACAAAGTTTTTTTTTTCAATTTTAGGATCTGTTTTGTGTAATAAATTCTTTAAAATCACTATTTGTCCCTTGAAATTTCTGATATTTATAATTTGATTTTTAAAATCTTGAAAATAGCACTTTGGTCCCTGTGAATTCTGAATATTTCATTTTAGTTCTCACTAAAAATTTCTCTTTGGTCCTTGGCATTCCAAAATTGTTCAATATAGTTCTGAAAAGATATCTAAATTTTCATATATGTATGCGAGGATTGCAGTTTTGCCCCACAAATTTTTTAAATTACGGTTTAGCCCCTGTAACTTCTATACTTTTTCCTTCCCCCTAACATTTTAAAAATAACATAATCGTCCCTGCCCATTTTAAAATTTTTATTTATATACCTTCAATTTTAACAAATTATAGTAAGCCCATAAAATTTTTTATATTTATGGTTTGACCCTAAACTTTTGAAATTTGCACTTTGGTCCTTACCTTTTTGAATTGTTCAATTTAGTTCTACAAAGTTTTTTTTTTCAATTTTAGGATCTGTTTTGTGTAATAAATTCTTTAAAATCACTATTTGTCCCTTGAAATTTCTTATATTTATAATTTGATTTTTAAAATCTTGAAAATAGCACTTTGGTCCCTGTGAATTCTGAATATTTCATTTTAGTTCTCACTAAAAATTTCTCTTTGGTCCTTGGCATTTCAAAATTGTTCAATTTAGTTTTGACAAGGTTTTCTCAATTTCCATATCTGTATGCGAGGATTGCAGTTTTGTCCCACAAATTTTTTAAATTATGTTTTAGCCCCTGAAACTTTTATACTTTTTCTTTCCCTTTAACATTTTAAAAATAACATAATTGTTCCTGCCCATTCTAAAATTTTTAATTTATATACCTTCAATTTTAACAAATTATAGTAAGCCCATAAATTTTTTTATATTTATGGTTTGACCCTAATGTTTTGAAATTTACATTTTGGTCCTAACCTTTTTGAGTTGTTCAATTTAGTTCTACAAAGTTTTTTTTTAAATTCTAGAATCTGTATTCGAGGATTGCAGTTTTGTGTAATAAATTCTTTAAAATCACTGTTTGTCCCTTGAAATTTTTGATATTTATAATTTGATTTTTAATATTTTTAAAATAGCACTTTGGTCCCCGTGAATTCTGAATATTTCATTTTAGTTCTCACTAAAAATTTCTCTTTGGTCCTTGCCATTCTAAAATTGTTCAATATAGTTCTGAAAAGGTTTTCTCAATTTCCATATCTGTATGCGAGGATTGCAGTTTTATCCCACAAATTTTTTAAATTATGTTTTAGCCCCTGAAACTTTTATACTTTTTCTTTCCCTTTAACATTTTAAAAATAACATAATTGTTCCTGCCCATTCTAAAATTTTTAATTTATATACCTTCAATTTTAACAAATTATAGTAAGCCCATAAATTTTTTTATATTTATGGTTTGACCCTAATGTTTTGAAATTTACATTTTGGTCCTAACCTTTTTGAGTTGTTCAATTTAGTTCTATAAAGTTTTTTTTTAAATTCTAGAATCTGTATTCGAGGATTGCAGTTTTGTGTAATAAATTCTTTAAAATCACTGTTTGTCCCTTGAAATTTTTGATATTTATAATTTGATTTTTAATATTTTTAAAATAGCACTTTGGTCCCCGTGAATTCTGAATATTTCATTTTAGTTCTCACTAAAAATTTCTCTTTGGTCCTTGCCATTCTAAAATTGTTCAATATAGTTCTGAAAAGATTTTCTAAATTTTCATATCTGTATGCGAGGATTGCAGTTTTGTCCGAAAATTTTTTTAAATTATGTTTTAGCTCCTGAAACTTTTATACTTTTTCCTTCCCTCTAACATTTTAAAAATAACATAATCGTCCCTGCCCATTTTAAAATTATTATTTATATACCTTCAATTTTAACAAATTATAGTAAGCCCATAAAATTTTTTATATTTATGGTTTGACCCTAAACTTTTGAAATTTGCACTTTGGTCCTTACCTTTTTGAATTGTTCAATTTAGTTCTACAAAGTTTTTTTTTAAATTCTAGAATCTGTATTCGAGGATTGCAGTTTTGTGTAATAAATTCTTTAAAATCACTGTTTGTCCCTTGAAATTTTTGATATTTATAATTTGATTTTTAATATTTTTAAAATAGCACTTTGGTCCCCGTGAATTCTGAATATTTCATTTTAGTTCTCACTAAAAATTTCTCTTTGGTCCTTGCCATTCCAAAATTGTTCAATATAGTTCTGAAAAGATTTTCTAAATTTTCATATCTGTATGCGAGGATTGCAGTTTTGTCCGAAAATTTTTTTAAATTATGTTTTAGCCCCTGAAACTTTTATACTTTTTCCTTCCCTCTAACATTTTAAAAATAACATAATCGTCCCTGCCCATTTTAAAATTATTATTTATATACCTTCAATTTTAACAAATTATAGTAAGCCCATAAAATTTTTTATATTTATGGTTTGACCCTAAACTTTTGAAATTTGCACTTTGGTCCTTACCTTTTTGAATTGTTCAATTTAGTTCTACAAAGTTTTTTTTTTCAATTTTAGGATCTGTATTCGAGGATTGCAGTTTTGTGTAATAAATTCTTTAAAATCACTATTTGTCCCTTGAAATTTCTGATATTTATAATTTGATTTTTAAAATTTTGAAAATAGAACTTTGGTCCCTATGAATTCTGAATATTTCATTTTAGTTCTCACTAAAAATTTCTCTTTGGTCCTTGGCATTCCAAAATTGTTCAATATAGTTCTGAAAAGATTTTCTAAATTTTCATATCTGTATGCGAGGATTGCAGTTTTGTCCCACAAATTTTTTAAATTACGGTTTAGCCCCTGTAACTTCTATACTTTTTCCTTCCCCCTAACATTTTAAAAATAACATAATCGTCCCTGCCCATTTTAAAATTTTTATTTATATACCTTCAATTTTAACAAATTATAGTAAGCCCATAAAAATTTTTATGTTTATGGTTTGCCCCTAATGTTTTGAAATTTGCACTTTGGTCCTAATATTTTTGAATTGTCCAATTTAGTTCTACAAAGTTTTTTTTTCAATTTTAGAATCTGTATTCGAGGATTGCAGTTTTGTTCAATAAATTTTTTAAAATCACTTTTTGTCCCTAGAAATTTTTGATATTTATATTTTGATTTTTTAAAATTTTAAAAATAGCACTTTGGTCCCCGTCAATTCTGAATCTTTTAATTTAGTTCTCACTAAAAATTTCCCTTTGGTCCTTGGCATTTCAAAATTGTTCAATTTAGTTTTGACAAGGTTTTCTCAATTTCCATATCTGTATGCGAGGATTGCAGTTTTGTACCACAAATTTTTTAAATTATGTTTTAGCCCCTGAAACTTTTATACTTTTTCTTTCCCTTTAACATTTTAAAAATAACATAATTGTTCCTGCCCATTCTAAAATTTTTAATTTATATACCTTCAATTTTAACAAATTATAGTAAGCCCATAAATATTTTTATATTTATGGTTTGACCCTAATGTTTTGAAATTTACATTTTGGTCCTAACCTTTTTGAGTTGTTCAATTTAGTTCTACAAAGTTTTTTTTTAAATTCTAGAATCTGTATTCGAGGATTGCAGTTTTGTGTAATAAATTCTTTAAAATCACTGTTTGTCCCTTGAAATTTTTGATATTTATAATTTGATTTTTAATATTTTTAAAATAGCACTTTGGTCCCCGTGAATTCTGAATATTTCATTTTAGTTCTCACTAAAATTTCTCTTTGGTCCTTGCCATTCCAAAATTGTTCAATATAGTTCTGAAAAGATTTTCTAAATTTTCATATCTGTATGCGAGGATTGCAGTTTTGTCCGAAAATTTTTTTAAATTATGTTTTAGCCCCTGAAACTTTTATACTTTTTCCTTCCCTTTAACATTTTAAAAATAACATAATTGTTCCTGCCCATTCTAAAATTTTTAATTTATATACCTTCAATTTTAACAAATTATAGTAAGCCCATAAATTTTTTTATATTTATGGTTTGCCCCTAATGTTTTGAAATTTGCACTTTGGTCCTAATCTTTTTGAATTGTCCAATTTAGTTCAACAAAGTTTTTTTTTTCAATTTTAGGATCTGTATTCGAGGATTGCAGTTTTGTGTAATAAATTCTTTAAAATCACTATTTGTCCCTTGAAATTTCTGATATTTATAATTTGATTTTTAAAATTTTGAAAATAGCACTTTGGTCCCTGTGAATTCTGAATATTTCATTTTAGTTCTCACTAAAAATTTTTCTTTGGTCCTTGGCATTCCAAAATTATTCAATATAGTTCTGAAAAGATTTTCTAAATTTTCATATCTGTATGCGAGGATTGCAGTTTTGTCCCACAAATTTTTTAAATTACGGTTTAGCCCCTGAAACTTTTATACTTTTTCCTTCCCCCTAACATTTTAAAAATAACATAATCGTCCCTGCCCATTTTAAAATTTTTATTTATATACCTTCAATTTTAACAAATTATAGTAAGCCCATAAAAATTTTTATGTTTATGGTGTTCCCCTAATGTTTTGAAATTTGCACTTTCGTCCTAAACTTTTTTAATTGTTCAATTTAGTTCTACAAAGTTTTTTTTTCAATTTTAGAATCTGTATTCGAGGATTGCAGTTTTGTTCAATAAATTCTTTAAAATCACTATTTGTCCCTTGAAATTTATAATATTTATATTTTGATTTTTAAAATTTTTAAAATAGAACTTTGGTCCCCGTCATTTCTGAATCTTTTAATTTAGTTCTCACTAAAAATTTCTCCTTGGTCCCTGGCATTTCGGAATTATTCAATGTAGTTCTGACAAGGTTTTTCCAATTTACATATCTCTATGCGAGGATTGCAGTTTTGTACTACAAATTTTCAAAATTACGTTTTAGCCCTTGAAACTTTTAGCTTCCCCTAACATTTTAAAAATAACATAATCGTCCCTGCCCATTTTAAAATTTTTATTTATATACCTTCAATTTTAATAAATTATAGTAAGCCCATAAATTTTTTTATATTTATGGTTTTACCCTAATGTTTTGAAATTTGCACTTTGGTCCTAATCTTTTTGAATTGTTCAATTTAGTTCTGCAAAGTTTCTTTTTCAATTTTAGAATCTGTATTCGAGGATTGCAGTTTTGTTCAATAAATTTTTTAAAATCACTTTTTGTCCCTAGAAATTTTTGATATTATATTTTGATTTTTTAAAATTTTAAAAATAGCACTTTGGTCCCCGTCATTTCTGAATCTTGTAATTTAGTTCTCACTAAAAATTTCTCTTTGGTCCCTGGCATTTCAAAATTGTTCAATTTAGTTTTGACAAGGTTTTCTCAATTTCCATATCTGTATGCAAGGATTGCAGTTTTGTCCCACAAATTTTTTAAATTATGTTTTAGCCCCTGAAACTTTTATACTTTTTCCTTCCCTTTAACATTTTAAAAATAACATAATTGTTCCTGCCCATTCTAAAATTTTTAATTTATATACCTTCAATTTTAACAAATTATAGTAAGCCCATAAATTTTTTTATATTTATGGTTTGCCCCTAATGTTTTGAAATTTGCACTTTGGTCCTAATCTTTTTGAATTGTCCAATTTAGTTCTACAAAGTTTTTTTTTTCAATTTTAGGATCTGTATTCGAGGATTGCAGTTTTGTGTAATAAATTCTTTAAAATCACTATTTGTCCCTTGAAATTTCTGATATTTATAATTTGATTTTTAAAATTTTGAAAATAGCACTTTGGTCCCTGTGAATTCTGAATATTTCATTTTAGTTCTCACTAAAAATTTCTCTTTGGTCCTTGGCATTCCAAAATTATTCAATATAGTTCTGAAAAGATTTTCTAAATTTTCATATCTGTATGCGAGGATTGCAGTTTTGTCCCACAAATTTTTTAAATTACGGTTTAGCCCCTGAAACTTTTATACTTTTTCCTTCCCCCTAACATTTTAAAAATAACATAATCGTCCCTGCCCATTTTAAAATTTTTATTTATATACCTTCAATTTTAACAAATTATAGTAAGCCCATAAAAATTTTTATGTTTATGGTGTTCCCCTAATGTTTTGAAATTTGCACTTTCGTCCTAAACTTTTTTAATTGTTCAATTTAGTTCTACAAAGTTTTTTTTTCAATTTTAGAATCTGTATTCGAGGATTGCAGTTTTGTTCAATAAATTCTTTAAAATCACTATTTGTCCCTTGAAATTTATAATATTTATATTTTGATTTTTAAAATTTTTAAAATAGAACTTTGGTCCCCGTCATTTCTGAATCTTTTAATTTAGTTCTCACTAAAAATTTCTCCTTGGTCCCTGGCATTTCGGAATTATTCAATGTAGTTCTGACAAGGTTTTTCCAATTTACATATCTCTATGCGAGGATTGCAGTTTTGTACTACAAATTTTCAAAATTACGTTTTAGCCCTTGAAACTTTTAGCTTCCCCTAACATTTTAAAAATAACATAATCGTCCCTGCCCATTTTAAAATTTTTATTTATATACCTTCAATTTTAATAAATTATAGTAAGCCCATAAATTTTTTTATATTTATGGTTTTACCCTAATGTTTTGAAATTTGCACTTTGGTCCTAATCTTTTTGAATTGTTCAATTTAGTTCTGCAAAATTTTTTTTTCAATTTTAGAATCTGTATTCGAGGATTGCAGTTTTGTTCAATAAATTTTTTAAAATCACTTTTTGTCCCTAGAAATTTTTGATATTATATTTTGATTTTTTAAAATTTTAAAAATAGCACTTTGGTCCCCGTCATTTCGGAATCTTGTAATTTAGTTCTCACTAAAAATTTCTCTTTGGTCCCTGGCATTTCAAAATTGTTCAATTTAGTTTTGACAAGGTTTTCTCAATTTCCATATCTGTATGCGAGGATTGCAGTTTTATCCCACAAATTTTTTAAATTATGTTTTAGCCCCTGAAACTTTTATACTTTTTCCTTCCCTTTAACATTTTAAAAATAACATAATTGTTCCTGCCCATTCTAAAATTTTTAATTTATATACCTTCAATTTTAACAAATTATAGTAAGCCCATAAAAATTTTTATGTTTATGGTGTTCCCCTAATGTTTTGAAATTTGCACTTTGGTCCTAAACTTTTTTAATTGTTCAATTTAGTTCTACAAATTTTTTTTTCAATTTTAGAATCTGTATTCGAGGATTGCAGTTTTCTGTAATAAATTCTTTAAAATCACTATTTGTCCCTTGAAATTTTTGATATTTATAGTTCAATTTTTAAAATTTTGAAAATTGCACTTCGGTCCCCGTCAATTCTGAATATATCATTTTACTTCTCACTAAAAATTTTTCTTTGGTCCCTGACATTTCGGAATTGTTCAATGTAGTTCGGATAATGTTTTCTCAATTTTCATATCTATATGCGAGGATTGCAATTTTGTCCCACAAATTATTAAAAATTATATTTTGGCCCCTGAAATTTTTATGCTTTTACCTTTCCCCTAACATATAAAAAAATAGCATAATCGTTCCTGCCCATTCTAAAATTTTTAATTTATATACCTTCAATTTTAACAAATTATAATAAGCCCATAAAATTTTTTAGATTTATGGTTTGCCGCCCTAATGTTTTGAAAATTGCACTTTGGTCCTAACCTTTTTGAATTGTTCAATTTAGTTCTACAATTTTTTTTTAAAATTTTAGAATCTGTATTCGAGGATTGCAGTTTTGTTCAATAAATTCTTTAAAATCACTATTTGTCCCTTGAAATTTATAATATTTATATTTTGATTTTTAAAATTTTGAAAATAGCACTTTGGTCCCCGTCATTTCTGAATCTTTTAATTTAGTTCTCACTAAAAATTTCTCCTTGGTCCCTGGCATTTCGGAATTATTCAATGTAGTTCTGACAAGGTTTTCCCAATTTACATATCTCTATGCGAGGATTGCAGTTTTGTACTACAAATTTTCAAAATTACGTTTTAGCCCTTGAAACTTTTAGCTTCCCCTAACATTTTAAAAATAACATAATCGTCCCTGCCCAGTTTAAAATTATTATTTATATACCTTCAATTTTATCAAATTATAGTAAGCCCATAAATTTTTTTTTATTTATGGTTTGACCTTAATGTTTTGAAATTTGCACTTTAGTCCTAACCTTTTTGAATTGTTCAATTTAGTTCTACAAAGTTTTTTTTTCAATTCTAGGATTTGTATTCGAGGATTGCAGTTTTGTGTAATAAATTCTTTAAAATCACTGTTTGTCCCTTGAAATTTCTGATATTTAAAGATTGATTTTTAAAATTTTAAAAATAGTACTTTGGTCCCCGTGAATTCTGAATATTTCATTTTAGTTCTCACTAAAAATTTCTCTTTGGTCCCTGGCGTTTCGAAATTGTTCAATGTTGTTGTGACAAGGTTTTCTCAATTTCCATATCTGTATCCGAGGATTGCAGTTTTGTACCACAAAATTTTTAAATTACATTTTAGCCCTTGAAACTTTTATACTTTTAGCTTCCCCTAACATTTAAAAAATAAGATAATCGTCCCTGCCCATTTTAAAATTATTATTTATATACCTTCAATTTTAACAAATTATAGTAAGCCCATAAAATTTTTTATATTTATGGTTTGCCCCTAATGTTTTGAAATTTGCACTTTGGTCCTAACCTTTTTGAATTGTTCAATTTAGTTCTACAAAGTTTTTTTTTCAATTCTAGAATCTGTATTCGAGGATTGCAGTTTTGTTTTATAAATTCTTTAAAATCACTGTTTGTCCCTTGAAATTTATAGTTTGATTTTTAAAATTTTTAAAATTGCACTTTGGTCCCCGTCAATTCTGAATATATCATTTTACTTCTCACTAAAGATTTCTCTTTGGTCCCTGACATTTCGGAATTGTTCAATGTAGTTCGGACAATGTTTTCTCAATTTGCATATCTATACGCGAGGATTGCAGTTTTGTCCCACAAATTATTAAAAATTATATTTTGGCCCCTGAAATTTTTATAGTTTTACATTTCCCCTAACATTTTAAAAATAGCATAATCGTTCCTGCCTATTCTAAAATTTTTAATTTATATACCTTCAATTTTAACAAATTATAATAAGCCCATAAAATTTTTTAGATTTATGGTTTGTCGCCCTAATATTTTGAAAATTACACTTTGGTCCTAACCTTTTTGAAATGTTCATTTTAGTTCTACAATTTTTTTTTTAAAAATTTAGAATCTGTATTCGAGGATTGCAATTTTGTTCAATAAATTCTTTAAAATCACTATTTGTCCCTTGAAATTTCTGATATTTATAGTTTGATTTTTAAAATAGCACTTTGGTCCTTGGCATTCCAAAATTGTTCAATATAGTTCTGAAAAGATTTTCTAAATTTTCATATCTGTATGCGAGGATTGCAGTTTTGTCCCACAAATTTTTTAAATTACATTTTAGCCCCTGCAACTTTTATACTTTTTACTTCCCCCTAACATTTTAAAAATAACATAATCGTCCCTGCCCATGTTAAAATTATTATTTATATACCTTCAATTTTAACAAATTATAGTAAGCCCATAATTTTTTTTATATTTATGGTTTGACCCTAATGTTTTGAAATTTGCATTTTGGTCCTAACCTTTTTGAATTGTTCAATTTAGTTCTACAAAGTTTTTTTTTCAATTCTAGGAACTGTATTCGAGGATTGCAGTTTTGTGTAATAAATTCTTTAAAATCACTGTTTGTCCCTTGAAATTTTTGATATTTATAGTTTGATTTTCAAAATTTTGAAAATTGCACTTGGTCCCCGTCAATTCTGAATATATCACTTTACTTCTCAATAAAAATTTCTCTTTGGTCCCTGACATTTCGGAATTGTTCAATGTAGTTCGGACAATGTATTCTCAATTTTCATATCTATATGGGAGGATTGAAGTTTTGTCCCACAAATTATTAAAAATTATATTTTGGCCCCTGAAATTTTTATACTTTTACCTTACCCCTAACATTTTAAAAATAGCATAATCGTTCCTGCCCATTCTAAAATTTCTAATTTATATACCTTCAATTTTAACAAATTATAATAAGCCCATAAAATTTTTTACATTTATCGTTTGCCACCCTAATGTTTTGAAAATTGCACTTTGGTCCTAACCTTTTTGAATTGTTCAATTTAGTTCTACAATTTTTTTTTTCAATTTTACAATCTGTATTCGAGGATTTCAGTTTAGTTCAATAAATTCTTGAAAATCACTGTTTGTCCCTTGAAATTTCTGATATTTATATTTGATTTTTAAAATTTTGAAAATAGCACTTTGGTCCCCGTCATTTCTGAATCTTTTATTTTAGTTCTCACTAAAAATTTCTCTTTGGTCCCTGGCATTTCGGAATTGTTCAATGTAGTTCTGACAAGGTTTTCCCAATTTGCATATCTGTATGCGAAGATTGCAATTTTGTACCATAAATTTTAAAAAATTACGTTTTAGCCCTTGAAACTTTTATACTTTTATCTTCCCCTAACATTTAAAAAATAAGATAATCGTCCCTGCCCATTTTAAAATTATTATTTATATACCTTCAATTTTAACAAATTATAGTAAGCCCATAAAATTTTTTATATTTATGGTTTGACCCTAATGTTTTGAAATTTGTACTTTGGTCCTAACCTTTTTGAATTGTTCAATTTAGTTGTACAAAGTTTTTTTTTCAATTCTAGGATCTATGTTCGAGGATTGCAGTTTTGTGTAATAAATTCTTTAAAATCACTGTTTTTCCTTTGAAATTTCTGATATTTATAGTTTGCTTTTTAAAATTTTAAAAATAGCACTTTGGTCCCTGTGAATTCTGAATATTTCATTTTAGTTCTCACTAAAAATTTCTCTTTGGTCCTTGGCATTCCAAAATTGTTCAATATAGTTCTGAAAAGATTTTCTAAATTTTCATATCTGTATGCTAGGATTGCAATTTTGTCCAACAATTTTTTTAAATTACGTTTTAGCCCCTGCAACTTTTATACTTTTTGCTTCCCCCTAACATTTTAAAAATAACATAATCGTCCCTGTCCCTTTTAAAATTTTTATTTATATACCTTCACTTTTAACAAATTATAGTAAGCCCAGAATTTTTTTTATATTTATGGTTTGCCCCTAATGTTTTGAAATTTGCACTTTGGTCCTAATCTATTTGAATTGTTCAATTTAGGTCTACAAAGCTTTTTTTTCAATTTTAGAATCTGTATTCAAGGATTACAGTTTTGTTCAATAAATTTTTTAACATCACTGTTTGTCCCTAGAAATTTCTGATATTTATATTCTGATTTTTAAAATTTTAAAAATAGCACTTTGGTCCCCGTCATTTCTGAATCTTTTAATTTAGTTCTCACTAAAAATTTCTCTTTGGCCCCTGGCATTTCGAAATTGTTCAATGTAGTTTTGAC
>BRYE01000013.1:12332500-12342500 GCA_030159115.1 Actinidia arguta var. hypoleuca | reverse complement strand
ATTTTTGATATTTATATTCTGATTTTTAAAATTTTAAAAATAGCACTTTGGTCCCCGTCATTTCTGAATCTTTTAATTTAGTTCTCACTAAAAATTTCTCTTTGGTCCCTGGCATTTCGAAATTGTTCAATGTAGTTTTGACAAGGTTTTCTCAATTTCCATATCTGTATGCAAGGATTGCAGTTTTGTTCCACAAATTTTTTAAATTACATTTTAGCCCCTGAAACTTTTATACTTTTTCCTTCTCCCTTACATTTTAAAAATAACATAATCGTCCCTGCCCATTTTAAAATTTTTATTTATATACCTTCACTTTTAACAAATTATAGTAAGCCCATAAAATTTTCTATATTTATGGTTTGACCCTAATGTTATAAAAATTACACTTTGGTCCTAACCTTTTTGAATTGTTCAATTTAGTTCTACAATTTTTTTTTTCAATTGTAGAATCTTTATTCGAGGATTGAAGTTTTGTTCAATAAATTTTTTGAAATCACTATTTGTCCCTTGAAATTTCTTATATTTAAAGTTTGATTTTTAAAATTTTAAAAATAGCACTTTGGTCCCCGTGAATTCTGAATATTTCATTTTAGTTCTCACTAAAAATATCTCTTTGGTCTTTGGCATTCCAAAATTGTTCAATATAGTTTTGAAAAGATTTTCTAAATTTTCATATCTGTATGCGAGGATTGCAGTTTTGTCCCACAAATTTTTTAAATTACGTTTTAGCTCCTGAAACCTTTATACTTTTTCCATCCCCCTAACATTTTAAAAATAACATAATCGTCCCTGCCCATTTTAAAATTTTTATTTATATACCTTCACTTTTAACAAATTATTGTAAGCCAATAAAATTTTTTATATTTATGGTTGGCCCCTAATGTTTTGAAAATTGCACTTTGGTCCTAACCTTTTTGAATTGTTCAATTTAGTTCTACAATTTTTTTTTTCAATTTTAGAATCTGTATTCGAGGATTGAAGTTTTGTTCAATAAATTTTTTAAAATCACTATTTGTCCCTTGAAATTTCTGATATTTAAAGTTTGATTTTTAAAATTTTAAAAATAGCACTTTGATCCCCGTGAATTCTGAATATTTCATTTTAGTTCTCACTAAAAATATCTCTTTGGTCTTTGGCATTCCAAAATTGTTAAATATAGTTTTGAAAAGATTTTCTAAATTTTCATATCTGTATGCGAGGATTGCAATTTTGTCCCACAAATTTTTTAAATTACGTTTTAGCCCCTGCAACTTTTATACATTTTGATTCCCCCTAACATTGTAAAAATAACATAATCGTCCCTGTCCCTTTTAAATTTTTTATTTATATACCTTCACTTTTAACAAATTATAGTAAGCCCATAAAATTTTTTAGATTTATGGTTTGCCCCTAATGTTTTGAAATTTGCACTTTGGTCCTAATCTTTTTGAATTGTTCAATTTAGGTCTACAAAGTTTTTTTTCAATTTTAGAATCTGTATTCGAGGATTGAAGTTTTGTTCAATAAATTTTTTAAAATCACTGTTTGTCCCTAGAAATTTTTGATATTTATATTCTGATTTTTAAAATTTTAAAAATAGCACTTTGGTCCCCGTCATTTCTGAATCTTTTAATTTAGTTCTCACTAAAAATTTCTCTTTGGTCCCTGGCATTTCGAAATTGTTCAATGTAGTTTTGACAAGGTTTTCTCAATTTCCATATCTGTATGCAAGGATTGCAGTTTTGTTCCACAAATTTTTTAAATTACGTTTTAGCCCCTGAAACTTTTATACTTTTTCCTTCTCCCTTACATTTTAAAAATAACATAATCGTCCCTGCCCATTTTAAAATTTTTATTTATATACCTTCACTTTTAACAAATTATAGTAAGCCCATAAAATTTTCTATATTTATGGTTTGACCCTAATGTTATAAAAATTACACTTTGGTCCTAACCTTTTTGAATTGTTCAATTTAGTTCTACAATTTTTTTTTTCAATTGTAGAATCTGTATTCGAGGATTGAAGTTTTGTTCAATAAATTTTTTGAAATCACTATTTGTCCCTTGAAATTTCTTATATTTAAAGTTTGATTTTTAAAATTTTAAAAATAGCACTTTGGTCCCCGTGAATTCTGAATATTTCATTTTAGTTCTCACTAAAAATATCTCTTTGGTCTTTGGCATTCCAAAATTGTTCAATATAGTTTTGAGAAGATTTTCTAAATTTTCATATCTGTATGCGAGGATTGCAGTTTTGTCCCACAAATTTTTTAAATTACGTTTTAGCTCCTGAAACCTTTATACTTTTTCCATCCCCCTAACATTTTAAAAATAACATAATCGTCCCTGCCCATTTTAAAATTTTTATTTATATACCTTCACTTTTAACAAATTATTGTAAGCCAATAAAATTTTTTATATTTATGGTTGGCCCCTAATGTTTTGAAAATTGCACTTTGGTCCTAACCTTTTTGAATTGTTCAATTTAGTTCTACAATTTTTTTTTTCAATTTTAGAATCTGTATTCGAGGATTGAAGTTTTGTTCAATAAATTTTTTAAAATCACTATTTGTCCCTTGAAATTTCTGATATTTAAAGTTTGATTTTTAAAATTTTAAAAATAGCACTTTGGTCCCCGTGAATTCTGAATATTTCATTTTAGTTCTCACTAAAAATATCTCTTTGGTCTTTGGCATTCCAAAATTGTTAAATATAGTTTTGAAAAGATTTTCTAAATTTTCATATCTGTATGCGAGGATTGCAATTTTGTCCCACAAATTTTTTAAATTACGTTTTAGCCCCTGCAACTTTTATACATTTTGATTCCCCCTAACATTGTAAAAATAACATAATCGTCCCTGTCCCTTTTAAATTTTTTATTTATATACCTTCACTTTTAACAAATTATAGTAAGCCCATAAAATTTTTTAGATTTATGGTTTGCCCCTAATGTTTTGAAATTTGCACTTTGGTCCTAATCTTTTTGAATTGTTCAATTTAGGTCTACAAAGTTTTTTTTTCAATTTTAGAATCTGTATTCGAGGATTGCAGTTTTGTTCAATAAATTTTTTAAAATCACTGTTTGTCCCTAGAAATTTTTGATATTTATATTCTGATTTTTAAAATTTTAAAAATAGCACTTTGGTCCCCGTCATTTCTGAATCTTTTAATTTAGTTCTCACTAAAAATTTCTCTTTGGTCCCTGGCATTTCGAAATTGTTCAATGTAGTTTTGACAAGGTTTTCTCAATTTCCATATCTGTATGCAAGGATTGCAGTTTTGTTCCATAAATTTTTTAAATTACGTTTTAGCCCCTGAAACTTTTATACTTTTTCCTTCTCCCTTACATTTTAAAAATAACATAATCGTCCCTGCCCATTTTAAAATTTTTATTTATATACCTTCACTTTTAACAAATTATAGTAAGCCCATAAAATTTTCTATATTTATGGTTTGACCCTAATGTTATAAAAATTACACTTTGGTCCTAACCTTTTTGAATTGTTCAATTTAGTTCTACAATTTTTTTTTTCAATTGTAGAATCTGTATTCGAGGATTGAAGTTTTGTTCAATAAATTTTTTGAAATCACTATTTGTCCCTTGAAATTTCTTATATTTAAAGTTTGATTTTTAAAATTTTAAAAATAGAACTTTGGTCCCCGTGAATTCTGAATATTTCATTTTAGTTCTCACTAAAAATATCACTTTGGTCTTTGGCATTCCAAAATTGTTCAATATGGTTTTGAGAAGATTTTCTAAATTTTCATATCTGTATGCGAGGATTGCAGTTTTGTCCCACAAATTTTTTAAATTACGTTTTAGCTCCTGAAACCTTTATACTTTTTCCATCCCCCTAACATTTTAAAAATAACATAATCGTCCCTGCCCATTTTAAAATTTTTATTTATATACCTTCACTTTTAACAAATTATTGTAAGCCAATAAAATTTTTTATATTTATGGTTGGCCCCTAATGTTTTGAAAATTGCACTTTGGTCCTAACCTTTTTGAATTGTTCAATTTAGTTCTACTATTTTTTTTTTCAATTTTAGAATCTGTATTCGAGGATTGAAGTTTTGTTCAATAAATTTTTTAAAATCACTGTTTGTCCCTTGAAATTGGTTATATTTAAAGTTTGATTTTTAAAATTTTAAAAATAGCACTTTGGTCCCCGTGAATTCTGAATATTTTATTTTAGTTCTCACTAAAAATTTCTCTTTGGTCCTTGGCATTCCAAAATTGTTCAATATAGTTCTGAAAATATTTTCTAAATTTTCATATCTGTATGCGAGGATTGCAGTTTTGTACCACAAATTTTTTAAATTACGTTTTAGCCCCTGAAATTTTTATACTTTTAGCTTCCCCTAACATTTTAAAAATAACATAATCGTCCCTGCCCATTTTAAAATTATTATTTATATACCTTCAATTTTAACAAATTATAGTAAGCCCATAAAATTTTTTATATTTATGATTTGTCCCTAATGTTTTGAAATTTGCACTTTGGTCCTAACCTTTTTGAATTGTTCAATTTAGTTCTATAATTTTTTTTTTCAATTTTAGAATCTGTATTCGAGGATTGCAGTTTTGTTCAATAAATTTTTTAAAATCACTGTTTGTCCCTTGAAATTTCTGATTTTTAAAGTTTTATTTTTAAAATTTTAAAAATAGCACTTTGGTCCCCGTTAATTCTGAATATTTCATTTTAGTTCTCACTAAAAATATCTCTTTGGTCCTTGGCATTCCAAAATTGTTCAATATAGTTCTGAAAAGATTTTCTAAATTTTCATATCTGTATGCGAGGATTGCAGTTTTGTCCCACAAATTTTCTAAATTACGTTTTAGCCCCTGAAATTTTTATACTTTTAGCTTCCCCTAACATTTTAGAATAACATAATCGTCCCTGCCCATTTTAAAATTATTATTTATATACCTTCAATTTTAATAAATTATAGTAAGCCCATAAAATTTTTTATATTTATGGTTTGACCCTAATGTTTTGAATTTTGCACTTTGGTCCTAACCTTTTTGAATTGTTCAATTTAGTTCTACATAGTTTTTTTTTCAATTCTAGGATCTGTATTCGAGGATTGCAGTTTTGTGTAATAAATTCTTTAAAATCACTTTTTGTCCCTTGAAATTTCTGATATTTATAATTTGATTTTTAAAATTTTGAAAATAGCACTTTGGTCCCCGTCATTTCTGAATCTTTTAATTTAGTTCTCACTAAAAATTTCTCTTTGGTCCTTGGCATTCCAAAATTGTTCAATATAGTTCTGAAAAGATTTTCTAAATTTTCATATCTGTATGCGAGGATTGCAGTTTTGTCCCACAAATTTTCTAAATTACGTTTTAGCCTCTGAAATTTTTATACTTTTAGCTTCCCCTAACATTTTAGAAATAACATAATCGTCCCTGCCCATTTTAAAATTATTATTTATATACCATCAATTTTAATAAATTATAGTAAGCCCATAAAATTTTTTATATTTATGGTTTGACCCTAATGTTTTGAAATTTGTACTTTGGTCCTAACCTTTTTGAATTGTTCAATTTAGTTGTACAAAGTTTTTTTTTCAATTCTAGGATCTATGTTCGAGGATTGCAGTTTTGTGTAATAAATTCTTTAAAATCACTGTTTTTCCTTTGAAATTTTTGATATTTATAGTTTGCTTTTTAAAATTTTAAAAATAGCACTTTGGTCCCTGTGAATTCTGAATATTTCATTTTAGTTCTCACTAAAAATTTCTCTTTGGTCCTTGGCATTCCAAAATTGTTCAATATAGTTCTGAAAATATTTTCTAAATTTTCATATCTGTATGCGAGGATTGCAGTTTCGTACCACAAATTTTTTAAATTACGTTTTAGCCCCTGAAACCTTTATACTTTTTTCATCCCCCTAACATTTTAAAAATAACATAATCGTCCCAACCCATTTTAAAATTTTTATTTATATACCTTCACTTTTAACAAATTATAGTAAGCCCATAAAATTTTTTATATTTATCGTTTGCCCCTAATGTTTTGAAAATTGCACTTTGGTCCTAACCTTTTTGAATTGTTCAATTTAGTTCTACAATTTTTTTTTTTAATTTTAGAATCTGTATTCGAGGATTGCAGTTTTGTTCAATAAATTTTTTAAAATCACTGTTTGTCCCTTGAAATTTTTGATATTTATAATTTGATTTTTAAAATTTCGAAAATAGCACTTTGGTCCCCGTGAATTCTGAATATTTCATTTTAGTTCTCACTAAAAATTTCTCTTTGGTCCTTGGCATTCCAAAATTGTTCAATATAGTTCTGAAAATATTTTTTAAATTTTCATATCTGTATGCGAGGATTGCAGTTTTGTACCATAAATTTTTTAAATTACGTTTTAGCCCCTGAAATTTTTATACTTTTAGCTTCCCCTAACATTTTAAAAATAACATAATCGTCCCTGCCCATTTTAAAATTATTATTTATATACCTTCAATTTTAACAAATTATAGTAAGCCCATAAAATTTTTTATATTTTTGATTTGTCCCTAATGTTTTGAAATTTGCACTTTGGTCCTAACCTTTTTGAATTGTTCAATTTAGTTCTATAATTTTTTTTTTTCAATTTTAGAATCTGTATTCGAGGATTGCAGTTTTGTTCAATAAATTTTTTAAAATCACTGTTTGTCCCTTGAAATTTCTGATTTTTAAAGTTTGATTTTTAAAATTTTAAAAATAGCACTTTGGTCCCCGTGAATTCGGAATATTTCATTTTAGTTCTCACTAAAAATATCTCTTTGGTCCTTGGCATTCCAAAATTGTTCAATATAGTTCTGAAAAGATTTTCTAAATTTTCATATCTGTATGCGAGGATTGCAGTTTTGTCCCACAAATTTTCTAAATTACGTTTTAGCCCCTGAAATTTTTATACTTTTAGCTTCCCCTAACATTTTAGAAATAACATAATCGTCCCTCCCCATTTTAAAATTATTATTTATATACCTTCAATTTTAATAAATTATAGTAAGCCCATAAAATTTTTTATATTTATGGTTTGACCCTAATGTTTTGAATTTTGCACTTTGGTCCTAACCTTTTTGAATTGTTCAATTTAGTTCTACAAAGTTTTTTTTTCAATTCTAGGATCTGTATTCGAGGATTGCAGTTTTGTGTAATAAATTCTTTAAAATCACTTTTTGTCCCTTGAAATTTCTGATATTTATAATTTGATTTTTAAAATTTTGAAAATAGCACTTTGGTTCCCGTTATTTCTGAATCTTTTAATTTAGTTCTCACTAAAAATTTCTCTTTGGTCCCTGGCATTTCGAAATTGTTCAATGCAGTTCTGACAAGGTTTTCTCAATTTCCATATCTGTATGCGAGGATTGCAGTTTTGTACCACAAAATTTTTAAATTACATTTTAGCCCTTGAAACTTTTATACTTTTAGCTTCCCCTAACATTTTAAAAATAAAATAATCGTCCCTGCCCATTTTAAAATTATTATTTATATACCTTCAATTTTAACAAATTATAGTAAGCCCATAAAATTTTTTATATTTATGGTTTGCCCCTAATGTTTTGAAATTTGCACTTTGGTCCTAACCTTTTTGAATTGTTCAATTTATTTCTACAATTTTTTTTTCCAATTTTAGAATCTGTATTCGAGGATAGCAGTTTTGTTCAATAAATTTTTTTAAAATCACTGTTTGTCCCTTGAAATTTATGATATTTAAAATTTGATTTTTAAAATTTTAAAAATAGCACTTTGGTCCCCGTGAATTCTGAATATTTCATTTTAGTTCTCACTAAAAATATCTCTTTGGTCCTTGGCATTCCAAAATTTTCAATATAGTTCTGAAAAGATTTTCTAAATTTTCATATCTGTATGCGAGGATTGCAGTTTTGTCCCACAAATTTTCTAAATTACGTTTTAGCCCCTGAAATTTTTATACTTTTTCCTTCCCCTAACATTTTAAAAATAACATAATCGTCCCTGCCCATTTTAAAATTATTATTTATATACCTTCAATTTTAACAAATTATAGTAAGCCCATAAAATTTTTTATATTTATGGTTTGCCCCTAATGTTTTGAAATTTGCACTTTGGTCCTAACCTTTTTGAATTGTTCAATTTAGTTCTACAAAGTTTTTTTTTCAATTCTAGGATCTGTATTCGAGGATTGCAGTTTTGTGTAATAAATTCTTTAAAATCACTGTTTGTCCCTTGAAATTTGTGATATTTATAATTTGATTTTTAAAATTTTAAAAATAGCACTTTGGTCCCCGTGAATTCTGAATATTTCATTTTAGTTCTCACTAAAAATATCTCTTTGGTCCTTGGCATTCCAAAATTGTTCAATATAGTTCTGAAAAGATTTTCTAAATTTTCATATCTGTATGCGAGGATTGCAGTTTTGTCCCACAAATTTTCTAAATTACGTTTTAGCCCCTGAAATTTTTATACTTTTAGCTTCCCCTAACATTTTAGAAATAACATAATCGTCCCTCCCCATTTTAAAATTATTATTTATATACCTTCAATTTTAATAAATTATAGTAAGCCCTTAAAATTTTTTATATTTATGGTTTGACCCTAATGTTTTGAATTTTGCACTTTGGTCCTAACCTTTTTGAATTGTTCAATTTAGTTCTACAAAGTTTTTTTTTCAATTCTAGGATCTGTATTCGAGGATTGCAGTTTTGTGTAATAAATTCTTTAAAATCACTTTTTGTCCCTTGAAATTTCTGATATTTATAATTTGATTTTTAAAATTTTGAAAATAGCACTTTGGTTCCCGTCATTTCTGAATCTTTTAATTTAGTTCTCACTAAAAATTTCTCTTTGGTCCCTGGCATTTCGAAATTGTTCAATGTAGTTCTGACAAGGTTTTCTCAATTTCCATATCTGTATGCGAGGATTGCAGTTTTGTACCACAAAATTTTTAAATTACATTTTAGCCCTTGAAACTTTTATACTTTTAGCTTCCCCTAACATTTTAAAAATAAAATAATCGTCCCTGCCCATTTTAAAATTATTATTTATATACCTTCAATTTTAACAAATTATAGTAAGCCCATAAAATTTTTTATATTTATGGTTTGCCCCTAATGTTTTGAAATTTGCACTTTGGTCCTAACCTTTTTGAATTGTTCAATTTAGTTCTACAATTTTTTTTTTCAATTTTAGAATCTGTATTCGAGGATTGCAGTTTTGTGCAATAAATTTTTTAAAAACACTGTTAGTCCCTTGAAATTTCTTATTTTTAAAGTTTGATTTTTAAAATTTTAAAAATAGCACTTACGTCCTCGTGAATTCTGAATATTTCATTTTAGTTCTCACTAAAAATATCTCTTTGGTCCTTGGCATTCCAAAATTTTCAATATAGTTCTGAAAAGATTTTCTAAATTTTCATATCTGTATGCGAGGATTGCAGTTTTGTCCCACAAATTTTCTAAATTACGTTTTAGCGCCTGAAATTTTTATACTTTTTCCTTCCCCTAACATTTTAAAAATAACATAATCGTCCCTGCCCATTTTAAAATTTTTATTTATATACCTTCACTTTTAACAAGTTATAATAAGCCCATAAAATTTTTTATATTTATGGTTTGCCCCTAATGTTTTGAAATTTGCACTTTGGTCCTAATCTTTTTGAATTGTTCAATTTAGTTCTACAAAGTTTTTTTTTCAATTTTAGAATCTGTATTTGAGGATTGCAGTTTTGTTCAATAAATTCTTTAAAATCACTGTTTGTCCCTTGAAATTTCTGATATTTATATTTTGATTTTTAAAATTTTGAAAATAGCACTTTGGTTCCCGTCATTTCTGAATCTTTTAATTTAGTTCTCACTAAAAATTTCTCTTTGGTCCCTGGCATTTCGGAATTGTGTAATGTAGTTCTCACAAGGTTTTCTTAATTTCCATATCTGTATGCGAGGATTGCGGTTTTGTACCACAAAATTTTTAAATTACATTTTAGCTTTTGAAACTTTTATACTTTTAGCTTCCCCTAACATTTTAGAAATAACATAATCGTCC